>WSTH01000789.1:0-18192 GCA_019616345.1 Ceratobasidium sp. 395
GCTCCCGCCGAGCATATGATTGATATGCGTATCGGGCTGAAGCAGGCGAGGATGGCCGAGTTGTTGTCGACGCTTGCGGAGGTCAGCGATCCGGCGCATGAGCGATATGGGAAGCACCTGTCCAAGGAGTGAGTTTTATATCTAACATGAACTGAGCTTAATTTGTACTAATAATGAGGACTACAGTCAGGTCGATGAGTTGGTCGCTCCTCGCAGTGACACCGTCAAGTCGGTCGAGGGATGGCTCAATGCCCACGGTGTTAAAGTCACCGCTCGCTCTACTGCCGGAGACTGGTTGCACGTCACCGTTCCCGTAGCTCGCGCCGAACAGATGCTTAACACTCGCGTACGTCCTTTCTTAGTTTACGCCTCTTTCTCGTCATCCTAATCCCTCCGTTTTGCGCCAATAGTACAACGTCTACCGCCACACCTCCGGTAGCCACATCGTCCGCGCCGAGTCCTACGCTCTCCCCCGTTCACTAGACTCCCACGTCGATCTCGTTCAACCCACGACCTTCTTCGGCAAGATCCACGAACGTGAACTCGAGAAGCGTGCGTCGACGGCGTTTATTATGCCGAGTACTGGGAAAGAGGATGATGCCGCTGCTGCTGCGCCCAAGGAGGCTGCGGCCGTGCCTTCGAGTTGCAGTTCGACGATTACGCCGGCTTGTTTGAGGGCGCTTTACAAGTGAGTTGTCGTAGGTAATAATGTAGATAGAGGGAAGTGCTGATGGGTGTGGGTTGGTAGGACTGATAGTTATACTCCGGTTTCGACTAGCAAAAACGTGCTTGGGATTACTGGATATCTCGGTAGGTTCTTTGTTTCATTGAAGTGTGACATCGATACTAATGTTGAGACGTAGGCCAATATGCCAGCACGTCTGATCTGGCGTCGTTCTATTCCAAGTATCAAACCGCGAGTTCGGGGAAAACTTTCACCGTCGAGCTTGTCAATGGGGGCAAGAACACGCAGAGTAGCCCTGGTGTCGAGGCTAACCTGGACGTCCAGGCAAGTTGCTTTTCAACTCTCTTCATCATCAGTTGGTAACCTAAATATGTGGGATGTGTAGTATGGAGGTGCGGTTTCGTACGGCACTCCTAACATTTTCTACTCGACTGGAGGTTCTCCTCCTTATATCCCCGATTCGAACACTCCGACGAATACGAATGAGGTGAGTTATATTTGCTTTTGGCCACGGGCGGTCGGCTGATCGGACTTGGATTAGCCTTACCTCGACTGGGTAAACTATATCCTCAACAAGACGACGGTACCATACACGATCACTACCAGCTATGGTGATGATGGTAAGTTTTCCGAATCAAGTATATGTTACATGTGGTTGTTCAATCTATTGTTACTGTTCAGAGCAAACTGTCCCTCTCGACTATGCAACCCGCGTCTGCAACGCTTTCGCCACTCTCGGCGCTCGTGGTGTCAGCATTCTCTTTTCTTCCGGTAAGCTTCCCCCTCTTTCGCCTTATTCTCCCTCCAACCTCTTCCGCTCTAGGCGACTTCGGCGTCGGCGGTGGCTCATGCAAGACCAACGACGGAACCAACAAAGTACGCTTCCAACCCACCTTCCCCGCTTCTTGCCCGTACGTAACGGCCGTCGGCGGGACCTACAAAGTCGCACCCGAAGTCGGAGTTTCCTTTTCCCAAGGCGGGTTCTCAAACTACTTTGCGCGCCCAAGTTGGCAGTCGACGGCCGTCTCCAGTTTCTTATCCTCTCTCGGCACAACCTATTCCGGGTTGTACAACGCCACCGGCCGAGCGTTCCCAGACGTCGCCGCCCAAGGCCAAGGTTTCCAAGTCGTCGTCAGCGGACGGACGACGTCGGTTGGAGGAACGTCTGCTTCGGCTCCTACCTTTGCGGGTGTTGTCGCCTTGTTGAATGATTATCGGATATCCAAGGGCAAGAGCTCGTTGGGGTGGTTGAATCCGTGGTTGTACGCCAACGCGACGGGTGCGTTGAATGATATTACTTCGGGAAGTAATCCGGGTTGTGGGACGAACGGGTTCACGGCTCGTGCTGGGTGGGATCCTGTTACGGGGTTGGGAACTCCTGATTTTGTGAAGTTGCAGGCTGTTGTTTGAGTGGGGGTTGTATGTAGTTTTTTTAGGATTTTTTTTCGATTGGATCAATGTGATTTTATGGATGAATTTATGCGTGTGTGTGACATCTCCTGAGGTGGCTATCGGTTGTTGGTGGCGAAAGTATTAGTAAACAAATGCCGAACGCCGAACCTCGTAGAATCATCTAGAATCTGAAATTTACTTGTGGTTTTTTGCGTGAATGCAAGCTGATACACTGTTTTCAAGTAAATTTTGAGTGGTGCGTGGTAATTACAATAAAAATGTGTCGATACAGATGCATAAAGCCCAAATGAAAGCGTCGAGCTTGGGATATCAAAGTTTTACTCTTTGATTTTGGCGAGGATCTCGGAGTCTTTGAACAGATAGTACTCCTACAGTCACCATTAGTATCCAAGAAAAAGTATTATTGAGACAAGGGTACATACATCTTCACCAAGCTTGATCGAGTTCCCACCCCATCCCGGCAAGAGGACACGATCGCCGGTTTTGACCGAAATCGGGATGATATCGCCCTTTTTATTTCGCGCACCTGGTCCGACGGCGATGACAGTCGCCTCGGGTAGAGGACTCGAAGTCGCAGAGGAGGGAAGGAAGATACCAGAGGCAGTTTTCTGTATATCATCACTATATTAACGGGGGGATATATAAGTGTACATCAGAGACGTACGGTGTCAGGCTTGAACCTCTGGACGAGGACTCTGTCAAGGAGCGGGACGACCGACTTGATCGACTTGAATGTCAGTTGAGAGGCCTGTATCGCAGTTAGTACGAGTTTAATGTGCAATTACAGAGACGGACCATGGCGTGTGGTGGACGAGCACAAAAAAAGTCGAGAAAGTTCAGAGTTTGCAAATGTTTACGATCAAAAAATCTTTTGCTCATGAAATTAAATTTAAAGCCGCCCGAGCTATCCACCTGCCACCACCTCTCCCTCCCTTCAACATGCACCGCTCATCGTCGATGCTACGCACGTCGCTCTCGGGTCTGCCCCGCAGCTCCCGTTCGCTCGTCCTCTCCCGCGGCGCCCACAAGGAGGTCAAGTTCTCCAACGAGGGCCGGGCGGCGATGCTCAAAGGTGTTGATATCCTCGCCAAGGCTGTTAGCGTTACGCTTGGACCCAAGGGTGAGCAGTATATATAAAATTTGAGCTTGAAATTATATGCTGATCGAGCTCATCTCAGGTCGGAATGTGATCATCGAGCAGCCGTATGGCGGACCTAAAATTACCAAGGGTCAGTTTCGAGTTTGATCGGTGTTCGGAGATGTGCTAATTAGTTTGGATAGATGGTGTGACTGTGGCCAAGGCTATCACTCTCAAGGACAAGTTTGAGAACCTTGGTGCCCGGCTAGTCCAGGATGTCGCATCCAAAACCAACGAGGTCGCTGGCGATGGTACGACTACTGCTACCGTTCTCGCTCAGGCGATCTATTCCGAGGGTGTTAAAGTGCGTCATCTAATCCTACCTGTATCTTCTTCATATTAATTATTTGGATTTATTTCGAACAGAACGTCGCAGCCGGATGCAACCCAATGGACCTCCGACGCGGCGCCCAAAAAGCCGTCGACAAAGTCATCGAGTTCCTCGAAGCCAACAAGCGCGTGATCACCACGAGCGAGGAGATCGCCCAGGTCGCGACCATCTCGGCCAACGGCGACGCGCATATTGGTCAGCTGATCGCGACCGCGATGGAAAAAGTCGGCAAGGAAGGTGTCATCACTGTCAAAGAGGGCAAGACGATCGAGGATGAGATTGAGATCACCGAGGGTAAGTCTCACTCCATCCCCTCCTGTTTAACTTTGAAATGATTTTGATCAAAATGTTGGAAGGTATGCGCTTCGACCGAGGCTACATCTCCCCGTACTTCATAACCGACGTCAAAACCCAAAAGGCCGAATTCGAAAAACCGCTCATCCTCCTATCCGAAAAGAAAATCTCGGCCCTCCAGGATATCCTCCCCGCACTCGAAATCGCCGCCCAATCCCGTCGTCCGTTGCTCATCGTAGCAGAAGACATCGACGGCGAAGCCCTCGCCGCGTGCATACTCAACAAACTCCGTGGCCAGCTGAGCGTCTGCGCGGTCAAAGCGCCCGGGTTTGGTGATAACCGTAAAAGTATCCTCGGAGATCTCGCGATTCTTACGGGCGGGACTGTGTTCTCGGACGAAGTCGACGTGAAGCTCGAGCATGTTACTGCCGATTTGTTGGGTTCGTCTGGGTCCATTACCATCACCAAGGAGGATACGATTTTCCTTAATGGAGCTGGGGCCAAGGACGCTATCAACGCGCGGTGCGAGCAGATCCGAGCGGTCTTGAACGATCCTACTACGTCTGAATTCGACAAGACCAAGCTCCAGGAACGGCTCGCCAAGTTGAGCGGTGGTGTGGCTGTTATCAAAGTCGGCGGGTCGAGCGAAGTCGAAGTAGGCGAAAAGAAAGACCGGTACGACGACGCTTTGAACGCGACCCGTGCGGCGGTCGAAGAAGGGATCGTCCCAGGAGGAGGTGTGGCTTTACTCAAAGCGTCGCTCTCGCTCACACCCGAAGCCGTCTCCACCTCGAACTTTGATCAAAGTCTAGGCGTAAGCGCCGTTCGAAACGCTCTGCAACGCCCGGCTCGGACGATCGTCGAAAACGCGGGCGAGGAAGGAAGTGTGGTCGTCGGACAGATTATGGCGCGGTACGGGGACAAGTTTAGTTGGGGGTACGATGCGAGTCGCGGGGAGTTTACGGATATGATTGCGAGGGGGATTGTGGATCCTTTGAAGGTCGTGCGGACTGCTTTGGTTGATGCTAGGTACGCTTTGCCTCTTTTCTCAAGTTGCTCTAGGACGGAAAGTCTGATGGGGTGTGATTTGTAGCGGCGTTGCGAGCTTGTTGACGACGAGTGAAGCGTGCATTGTTGAAGCGCCTGAAGAAAAGGCACCCCCTATGCCTGGAGGAATGGGTGGTATGGGTGGTATGGGCGGTATGGGTGGATTCTAAGCCAGCCTACTTTCGTCTCCCCCTTTTAGGGCATTATACTTTTTTCGTTTATTTGTGATGTATCTTTTTACGAGATTTTTGGATGCAGTGAACAATGAAAATATCCCCCGCTCATTATAACTGAATTTGCTGTGTGAAGTGAGTTGGGTGTATGCGGTTGGTTGTATGCTGAAGAAGGAAAGGAAAAGGTGTAAGGATCTTCTGAGCCAGCTAGTTGGGCCGCTAGCTCGCCTACTGGGCGACTTCCCGTAACGGTCAGTTGACAAACTGGACAGATTTTTTTTGGTTAGTTTGTTGGATGCAGACGAGATTCAAGGCCGAGGTATCGTTGCTTACCCGGTCGGTGCCTAGTCAGGCGGCGACAGTGCTACCAATTGGGTATCATTTGTGACGTGCGTGAGAGATTCAGGATGTTTTAAAAGGATATATTCACACGCAAATGTATATAGTACAGCTGACAGCATATACACAATAGGAAGCAAAACATGCATGTATATGAGGTTTAAGTTAGGATCTGTCAAGACAATTAATATATCTAAATTTATCTAGCTCCAGCCACTTACTTTCGGCATGCTCGATTTTACCGTGCGGACACATCTTGTGGCGTCGACAATTTATCTTGTGTTGTACCTCAAGCCATAGGAATGGATATATGCGGACATTTTGTTGACGTGATAGGTTGTGGCTGAGGCCTAGCCACCAAAAATATGCTCCCGTTGACAGCACTCGCTTATCTCAGGCACGCGGAAATCGTCGTACGTGCTCACATCTCATTTATCAGCCCCCAAAACTACCCAAATTAAGCGATAGAGAGTTTATGAGCCTCAAAGAGAGAAAATGTCCTCATGGGAAGTCAAGGTTCTGGACACTTGGCCAGACTCTGGGCTGTTGTTGTATCAGATCCGATCTAGCCGACACAATCTGACCAGGGTATAATCTGACCGTTACGGGGAGTCACCCCTTAATTTTGTCCGAACGTGACTTAAGGTTGTTGTTTGGTCGGACACATGAGTGATAGTGGAGCGGGAAACCACTGCCGGCTTGCTCGCTGTCATCAGTTATTGTCCACTCAGTGTACCACTATATAAACTCTACCTTGAATGCACCCAAAACTCATTGTTCTACGACTCGTACTACTTCTCACTACTCCACATGGCATCAACTGTTCTCCTTTTCTCTCTTGGTCTCCTCTCCGTCGTCCACAGCCAGCAGGTCGGCACCAACATCGCTGAGGTTCACCCCACCCTCACCTGGCAGAAGTGCACAACTTCCGGCGGATGCCAGACTCAGCCCAGCGGCAAGATCGTGCTCGACGCCAACTGGCGCGGGGTGCACACCACTGTCGGGTCCACCAGCTGCTACACCGGCCAGGCCTGGGACTCGTTGATGTGCTCCAACCCGGTCGTATGCGCTCAGACATGCGCCCTCGAGGGCGCCGACTACCAAGGCACCTACGGCATCTCCACGAACGGCAACTCGCTGACGATGAAGTTCGTGACCAATGGCGCGAGCGGCAGTAACACCGGGTCGCGGGTGTACCTGATGGCGTCGGACGACACGAAATACGAGATGTTCAAGCTGAAGAACCAGGAGTTCACGTTCGACGTCGACGTCTCGAATTTGCCCTGCGGACTCAACGGCGCGTTGTACTTCTCGGCGATGGACGCCGACGGCGGCCTGTCGAAGTACTCGAACAACAAGGCCGGCGCGAAGTACGGAACCGGCTACTGCGACGCTAAGTGTCGTCGCGACATCAAGTTTATCAACGGCGAGGTGAGCCGCATCGTTGTCTATTCTTAGTTTGTAGTTCGTTACTCACGCGCTACCCTCTCGCAGGCCAACGTGCTCGATTGGACCGGCTTGCCCATCGATGGCATCTCCGGCACCGGGCGCTACGGCACATGCTGCGACGAGATGGACATCTGGGAGGCTAACTCCGTATCCACCGCCTATACTCTCCATCCTTGTACTTCTACTGGCCAGACTCGCTGCTCTGGCGCGACCTGCACCAGCGCCTGCGACCAAGCTGGCTGCGACTTCAACCCCTACCGTCTGGGAGTCAAGGACTTCTACGGAAAGGGCATGACTGTCGACACATCCAAGCAGTTCACCGTCGTGACCTAGTTCATCACCGATGATGGTACCAATACCGGCAACCTGAAGGAGATCCGCCGCCTGTACGTGCAGAACGGCAAGGTGATCCAGAACTCGAAGACGGCGGTCTCCGGGATGTCGGCCTACGACTCGGTGACCGACGCGTTCTGCTCGGCGCAGAAGACCACGTTCAGCGACCCCAACACGTTTGCGCAGAAGGGCGGGCTCGCCACGATAGACGTGTCGTTCAGTAAGGGCGTAGTGTTGGTGTTGTCTATCTGGGACGACCACGCGGCGAACATGCTCTGGCTCGACTCGGACTACCCGACCGACCGCCAGGCCACCCAGCCTGGTGTCGCTCGCGGCAGCTGCGCCACGACCTCTGGCGTTCCCGCCGACGTCGAGAGCCAGAGTGCGAACGCGTCAGTGACGTACTCGAACATCAAGTTCGGCGATATCGGTTCGACCTACACCGGTACCGCTTAAATAGTACGTGCGCCGGTTGGCGTGACCTGCAACTAGACTGACTCTAACTTGCGCATACATAGGCTCACTGAACGCTTAACTGAATCAGATGTGCTTGCTCTCCAACGCATGTAGCTCCTGTCCCTAAACAATGGCACCATGACCGTTTTCTGTTCTCGAAAAATGGTTCAGTAGCAGTTGCTTAGTTGGCATCGGAGCCTATCTGTCTATTCGACTCTTAATTTGGCGATAGTTGAACTCAGTTTGAGGGACAGCGAAGTGCATACAACTACATCTGGCGCAGCCACTCCAACTGATCTGCTGTAACTTTCAGTATAAGAACCATATCCTAAATGTATGCTGGCTTGGTTGACTTACTTTAGAGCTTGGTTCGTTGTTGGGTTCAATATACTCTACAACTGAATCGACCACTAACAGTGCAGTCTTATCACAACACAGACCAGGCATACATTTGTTCATTATTTCTGTTATGGCGCGGTCACTGTGTGTTTGACGTGTATATATATATACACCTTTGATTCGGAGCGCAAAAAATCGATCATCTGGCAATCAGCCACATCGCAGGGTGCGTAACTTATCAAGCAATACGGTATATTAAAAAGCTAAAACCGAGATTCTATACATAGAAATTTTGTTTTACGGATATGGGATAATTGTAACTGTTGTTGAACGGATTATTCGGTTCTGATTACCAAGCAGGACCCTATGAGCCTCTTGGGCGCGTTTGATGGAGTCAATTCCGGCGAACGCAAGCTGGTTTAAGCCTTACCTCACTCTGCTGCTGATGTCCAACGTACATACACCGCCGGGCGCGGTGAGTAACCGGCGTAGATCACTTGTATCTCTCGACGGGCTTCCTCACGAAATCATTGTCTATATTTTAACACTCGTTAATACAGATGATCCAGTTGACCCCCGATACGACCCCTACCCAGAATGCCAGCCTCTTTCCCCTCTTTTCAACATCATGGCCACTACCAGGCGCTTGCGAGATATTACAACCAACACGCCATCGCTCTGGACATATATCAATTTGGTTGTTGGAGATGAGGGTACATATTTGCTGCACGGCCAACGTTTTCTGTTTTACTCTCAGCAGCTTCCCCTCCGTATTCGTATTACCGGGTATATAGATGATGGGGACCCGAAGGCTACTGAGTGTTTGACCCAACTCTTGAGCTTTGACGCGCATAGGATTACCTCGCTTGATTTTCCACTTCCTTTGACCTGCGTTTGGCCGTTCATAATCAGCCTCTTTAGTAACATCCCCGAGCCCTTGTGTCGGATTCGAGAGCTTTATCTGGATGACCCTCATGCAACTCCAAGTCAACTTGATGGCATTTTTCCGGCGCGATTCTTCGAGAGCGACTTGGATACTTTCTTTCGGTCCCTACAAGTGATTAGGATGAGTGGCCTGTTCATTCCCTTCGCGTCTCTTGCCTACCACGGTCTTACCGTGCTCGAAATTGCGCCGCATGAATTTCGGACGTCAAATCCTACGTTGGTAGAACTAAGAAATGCTCTGGCTGCCTGTCCAAAATTACGGTATCTTGCACTCATTGAGTGCTGGTTTGAAACGGATTCTAGGGTGCCAATCAAACCTGTGCTTCTGCTAGATCTTGAGATACTAGACTTGCGTATGACGGCCGATGACGAAGAACTTGTGGCTGTAATGTCTTGTATTGACTCCGGTCCAAACGAGTTGGCGTTTAGTGTATCTCTTGATCCAGACATGTCTGAAGATGCGATGGCTAGCTTGCTGCGTTTTATTAGGCAATCGAACGTCACCCGACTCTGCATAGATTCGACGCTTGAGGACGGCCTGGCTGACCTGGATTGGCTACTCGGACTCCCCCAAGGTGAAACGTTGGCCATTCGAGAGCTCGCACTCTGCACCTATTATTTCCGAGAGGGCACTTCATTTAAGCAACCTTTGAGTGCAGATCGCCTCCCTTTTCTTCATACGCTACATCTGATGAAATGGGAGAGGTTAGACGTACGCATTTGCCGCCAAGTTCTTGAGACTTCTGCAGTTCAAGTGCTTCGGTTCGATGAACCCCAGTGCGGAACCGTACAGGAAATGACCAAGGTTGCCCCGTTTATTGAGCCTTGCCGGTTCTCCACCGGTGTCTCTTATACAGAAGGCAATCTCGAATGGCCACTTTATGTATATCTGTGAGTATTTATCTCACATTCATACTCCTTATGCAGGTTCGGTTTATCGACTATGATGTGTTTTCCGAATGCGGGGTGCTTAAAGCTTATTTTGTCCCTTTACAGATTAATACGCTAGCACGATGGCATGGCACTCTATTGCGCCTTAGAGCTGTGAGCTTGCGGTTCAATAGCATATTTCGAGCAAAAAACCGACCATCCTGGAGTTAGGTCTGTTGATCGGACCAAGCCGCACGGCGTGAAACTTGATAGGATTGTGGTAGTGGAACGCTCTGAGACGTGAACATGCTCCGAATGTATATAAGCAAGATACCATTCCATTTAACCGGCCAATTTAGCACATGTAAAATACTGAGATGGGCCCATGACCAATGTCAATTGCACCATGCTTGCTTGCAGCGAATCCGATTTGTGTATGTATTCTTGATTTGGGCTTGAAAGCGCAATCAGAATCAAAATACGTCTCAATAAGGTCATTGTAGTTACGACATGGGTTCAAGAATCCATATAAATGCTAGTGACGTCGGCGATTGGCGTTGCTTTGGAGCGTTTGACTAACAAGAAATCTGCCGTGCTAATGCCCTTGGTACCAAGGCCATCTCAACCCGCGTTATTCGGCTTCTGATAAGTAGTCAGATGTCAATGTTCAAGTCTCGCCTAAGTGAAGGTTTCAACTTACCCGCCCAGTGTTATCTGGACTTAGCCTGCCGATTGAGTTCCTTTCGTTACCGGTTCTGCAAGACCTATCTAGCTTGCTGCAGTTCTCAGTCATCCGACCTGACATGAATTGGAGGCACCCTACCTGCCGCAACGCTGTAGCAAGCGCATGGCTTTGCTCTGCTAATTGCCGATCCTTACTGGCCAATTCCTCCGCTTGAATAGCAAGCTGCGCATTCTTCTTTTCCAGTTCACCCTTTAGGTAATTGACTTCATCTTCAACTGTGTCCGCCGCTTCACCGCCAGTGTCATCACTGATATGTATCTACCTGAGTGCTGGTTCTCCAGTGCGGACGGCATGAACAGACCTGAGATGCTCAAATATCCACATCCGGTTCGGACCGAGTCCTCCCGAGGGCCACAGTAGTACCTAAAGCGCAGTTAGACGGCTTATAAGAACAAATCTTCTAATGACTTACAACATTGCCTTCATGCGTTAATGCGGTATGTAAATCAATGACTTGATCCGACTCGCCACACTGAATGCTATTCTTGGTGCATCAGTTACTAGTTTTGGGTTATCAGGTTAAGCCTAGTCTTACGCAAAGCCAATATGCGTCCTCATCAAAATCCACCTTGTAAATGTTTTACTCGCTCCAACTATTGTAGCATGTCTATCGTTTGGCACCGAAAGATATAAACCATATTGTCGATTCTTAATTTTGTAGCCATTGCCCGAGTGTTGAACAAACCACTGTTGTTTTCAATTTTAGACCGTGATCAATTCAGTATAGTAACTTACATGTTGGTTTGGTTTATCAGCCCAATTTCCCAACGCGACCCTCTCTTCATTGTAAGGGAGTATCTCTAAGATGCTCGTTCTTGACGCTACGCTGGCGATGCGATATGTCCCAGGTTTTGGAAGCGGTGCGTATGCTGGCGGATCGCTCATAGCAAGCAGACTTCTTGTTGTATTGCCGACGTATCCGCTGTGTTTGTACGAACGTGGTCGTGCGAAGTTGCCGCACTCTCAGACACGTGCTAGATGTATTACGTAAGGCGAACGCATACACCTACAATGATTCTAGATTTGAGATATCAGTACTAGCTCTCTTAGGTACCTCGAACAACCAGTTAGACCATAGTGTACGAGAGCCGAGTTGCGATCGTTAGTCTTTTTGGCTGATTCTGTCAGCCATTTTTGGGGGTGCAGCAATTACGTACGGGTTTAAGTTTCAGGCTGCTAATACACTTCGTCTCGACACTTTGTACTGTATTCCATCCTTCTTTGCAGTGACTAAGCCCTCTATTTTACCGATATCTACTAGACTCACTATATGATCTAAACTCGGACTACGGCGGTTGTAGCACTGGGGACTATACCCCACAAACCCCGATCAAATCAAACAAGGCATGCTTGCCCGTATGAGCTGGATCAACAATCACTAAGTAACCGTCGCACATCCTGTGACTTGGGTAAACTTTATTAGGCAGCCTCTAGGCTAAATTAGAGCAGAGGATGGTACAGCGATGTAACCTCAAAGATCGTAATATTAACTAGCTGGCGTTGGTGCATGTAAGCAAACAGTACGCACATGTATCTCGATAGCTCAACAAATAGGCCATTAAATATTTTGCTTCTCCCATGCCTTTCAACAGCCTGAGCATACATTTGGACTGAAGTGATCGGCTATCGTAACCTGTGCCGGAGTTCGGGCAGAGTGCGTTGGGAGCGCATGCAGCGGTGCCTGCAGAGCCGCACGCGCAGCATCGAGCAGGGAGACCGCCGGTGCGTGGCGCCGAGATCATGCGGCACGCGTAGCGACCCGTTCGACCCGTGCCTGACCACAATCACGTCGTGGCAGCGCCCGACGTCGCGCGTCGTCTTTTCTTCCCACCCTCCACCCTCTCCTGCACGCCTCATCGGCTTGCCTAGTCGAACCCTTGCGATCTGTAGTCGCACTCGCGGTCCGGGAGAGCCGGCCACTCCTGAGTCACCTCCAGCGGCGTAAGCGTGTCCTAACCTTGCCGGCGGCTAGGCCGGCCAACGGGACGTGCCACACACACGAGGCAGGCGTCGGCGCTCAACTCAGTAGGAATCTAGAGTATATTCATTGTCTATAGCCTAGAAAAGTAGACGCAGTAGCATAGAGGTACTGGAGCCGAATGAAAGCATTTAGTCGTTTTAGCCGGTGTTATTAGGCCTCTGACATTCAAAGGTCAATCCTTGTGTTTTGGGTTGGTACGTAGTAGCTTCACGCACCTGCTCCATACCATTAGGGACAATCCCATCTTGCATGGCTTCCCCTTGCTGGTCAGTATCTCCTACATCTGACTTGAGAGCCATTAGCCATCTCACTTATCCTGAATGTCAGGGATCATACTTGGTGTGACCGAATCGTTGGTCTCCCTAACATTTGAGCCTGCTTAGCTAATTGCCGATTTTTCCTAGCTAACTCTTCTGTTAGGAACGTAATCTGAGCATTCCTTGTCTCCAACTCGAGCTTCAGGCGTTCGATCTCATCGTCGATTGTCTCAGCCACTTCACCATCAACATCATCACTAGGATGACTACTATTTTAGTCTTCCTCTAATCTCGGACATGAGCAGTTGTGGTAGGTACGAAACTCACCTTATTCGCTCGAATATCCATCTTCGATCATCTGACAAGCCCGCCGATTGCCATAACAATACCTATCCACAGTCAGAACTTAACTGAAGCTATAGTAACTGACTCACAATGTTTCCTTCAATGGACATCCCGTAATGCAAAGTTACGACCATGTCCTCTTCATACTGTATACTATAGTATCAGTATCAGCTACTGATATCACTCGATGGAGTTGAGCTAAGTCTCACGCGAGTCCCATATGTGTCCTCAGTAAGCTCCATACTGTAGGAGTTTTACTAGCCCCAACTATAGTACCTGCTTTGTTGCTCGATGCCGCTAGATAAACACCATGTTTACGGTTTTTTATCTTGTAACCTCTTCCCGAGTATTGGATTACCCACTCCACAGGCACTCAATCTCAAGTCGCAGGGTCTCTAGTATAGTAACTTACGTGCTGATTTTGTGCGTCAGCCCCTATCGATGAAGCAACTCTGTCCTGGTTGTAGTCCAGCACCTCGAGTATAACGGCCCTTGCTTGTACATTCCTAATACGATAAGTTCCAGGAGTTGGAAGCGGCGGGTAGGTAGACTGATCACTCATGCGAATAAGAGATATTAGTGTTGCCGATGTAACTCTGGTAGATAGGTAGAAGTGGTGCTCGACTGTCCAAGGTTGCCACCCTTGCGAGCGCTGAGGCACGTGAGACTGGCTTGAAACGATACAGAACCACAAATATGAAATTCGCATCGCCTCGCCACACGAAGTCGGATCAATCAAATATGCTGGCCCGCGCGAACTCGGCCGGCGGCTAGTCCCTGATCAGGCACTCAGCCGGCGGCACATCAAGTCCAGACTCATCTCCCGCATCTGCCCATTCTGCTCGCCCCATTCGCTCGCTCTCTCACCGGTGCATCGCGGTCCGCTTCATTTCACAACACGTCCATTGGCCAGCTGGTACTCATAAGCCGCGATGGACTGGCCAACCTGTACCGACTGTCCACGATATCTATTCGCCTGGTTCCGGTCTATCTCGACTGGGCGTGCTGTCATTTAGTATATAAACGGCTTGGTGTTCTGCACTAAAGGTCATCATGCTTCACCAGCATACAGCAAGCCTCATTCACTTGTTCGTTCAACAGCCTTTACTCGCTTCTTCATCCAATACTGCCATGTCTGCTGCCCCGAGCCACTTTACCCAGGTTCCCCACCAATACCCGCGTCTGCCTGGCAAACCTTTGACTGGAATGCCATATATCCGTAAACACTTTTACGCACCTGAGGCAAGTATCCTTTCGTGTCCCTTCGCGCTACTTGTCCGCTGACTGAGTCTTGGGCGTTAGGTCCTCCCACTAGTTGGTGTCTTGTCATTCGCCATCGGTATGGGCTTCTACTTTGGATCCGGAGCTGCGCGAAAGTGGGTCATCAAATAATATCCCGTCTGTATCCCATACTAACTTGGTCATTCGATTAGAAATGACGTCCAATGGCAACCTCGCACCCAACCCTGGTTGCAAACAGCCACTGATCGCACCCACTGGGACGGCGCAGGAGGCGTCCGAGAGATGCTACTTGCAGCTGGCAAGAAGGAATACGTTGCCGCAGCAGACCAACTTAAACATTAAGTGAACTAGACGGAAGGAATTAGATTCGAGGATCATGTTTCGGGATTGCTCATTGTATTTTATATTTGCGCATTTGGCCTGTGTAGTTCGTATGGTGTTTCTGAAATAAGGATTTTTTGCACACATGAAAAGAGGAGTGAGGTGTGATTGTGTCAATAAATTATCACGTGGGCGATCTAACCTGAGTTGATCCCTAACATTACACCATCGCCGTGCCCCTCATCTTCCTCGCATGCCTCAGCAATAGTACGGCTGAGCTCGCAGTCATGCCTTCCATCCTCTTTGCTGCACCCTACATCAATCAGCTTCATATTAGTATTCCGTCCCAACCTTTTCGCAAGAAGCTTGAAGAATGCTTACAATACTTCCCGGTCGAACCTGCTTTAACCTCTCCCTCACTTCTGTACTCAATCCTACTACGGCATCATAGTCGAGCGTAGGGTCAAGGATGAGAAGCTCATCCGAGGTGAACGCCCGGACGTCTGCGGCCTGGCGTTTGAGGTGGTGAAGATATTGACCTATAGCAATTGGGTATTGGCACAGTGTGGCGGGCCGGGAAAGATTAGACAAACCTTCAATATCTACCCTAGTAAGTGCTTTTGGGTCCAACTTCGCCAGTTCAGGTATAGCTTGAGCAAGCCGAGCACAGGTAACTCCTGGGTTTCTCAACATATCTAGCCCACTACTTCGTATATCAGCGCCTCCTGTAAGTCGCAATTACTCTTTGAGACTCACCTGCGAGGTACACCATCCCTCTTTGCATTGATTCCGTAAGATTCCCATTTCTGCGTTTCATTTAGGTCACCAAAGAGTTTGCTTGGGCAAGAACCACGTACCTGCGGACTATGCACGGTTATTTCCAACAGTTCCACCGCACGGTCCATCGCTCGTTTTGTGCTTTGATAATTAGACCAACGAGCATCGCAGATCACACCTGCTGCTCTTCCTGCGAGCCACTACGCTTAGAAAGAAAGTGGGCAGGACAGTATGTGAAACTTGCCTTTCGGCGTCAACCGCATATCCGCGTTATCGCTCCGAATAGACATACGGTATTCAGCTCGACTCGTAAACATCCGGTCTTTCACCCCCTCACTTCAACACTCAAACCCACTAACGAAATCTAAGATAAAAACTCACAAGGCTCTTCAACCCCTCTCCCAACTAAATCATCCACCATCACACCGACAAACCCGTCTGCACGCCCGAGCACCATCTTTGTTCGTCCAAGAGCGGAAAGCCCGGCGTTGATGCCCGCTAAAACGCCTTGTGCGGCTGCTTCTTCGTATCCTGTCGTGCCGTTGATTTGGCCGGCGAGAAAAAGGCCTCGGATGCGTTTGGTTTCGAGGGTTGCTAGAGTTTGTATATTGCGAAATGAGTTGTTAGGGAAGGGATAGAAGCAGGCAGAGAGTGGAGGGAGAAGACATGAAACTTACGATCTAGTTCCCTAGGATCGATATGGTCATATTCAACCCCATAAGCAGGTCTCACGATTCTTGCGTTTTCGAGTCCCGGGACGGTTCGGACGAGTTGTTCTTGGACGTCTTCGGGCATGCTATTCGATAACCCGTTCGGGTAGATTAGGTCTAAATGTGGTTTTGAGGTTGGTTCGGGGGCTAAGATTAAGAGAAACGGGGAAGACGAACCAGAGTCGTATCCTTCGGGTTCCAGCCAGATTATGTGTCCTGTCTTTTCGGTGAATCGAAGGACTTTAGCCTCTAGAGATGGACAATATCGAGGGCCTAGTCGTTTTGAAGTACGAATCAGGTTTAGATTAGTGCAGGCTAAAATGAGCGATGGCCTCACCTTTCACTGTTTCTCGTACGTGAATCGTCCGGTGTATATTCTCTCTTATAATCTTATGCGTCTCCTCGGTCGTAGTCGTCTTGAAACATGCAACCTGTCTATCCTACACTCTTCGTCGATTCCCCTCCCCATATTTCGCTGCCCTTGTTTCGTACTCACCTCATGCTTCACACCTGGTCCCCAAAACGCAAACCCGCTCGCAGGTATATCTCCATCCTGTCGTTCGAGCCGGCTAAAGCCAATGGTATGCTTGTCAAGTCGGGCAGGTGTGCCAGTTTTGAGTCGGCCGAGTCTGAACCCTGCGACTGAAAGGGAGGCGGAGAGACCAGAAGGTGGAGAGGGTGCATCGTTGTGGCGGCCTGCAGGAAACGATTGGTCGCCTAAGACTGCGTTAGGCGGATAATTTCTGGAGTTCGCTCAGAAGGGTTACGTACCGATATGAATCTCTCCAGCCAAAAAAGTGCCCGTACAAATTACGACCTCAGAACACCGAATGGCCTGACCCGAGTCAAGCCTAACACCCGTGACGCTTTGTTGCGTGAGCGGGTTTGAAGGAGAAGCGAAAGGTTCTAAGATAAGATCGTGAACGCTTGCAGCACGGAGATCGAGATTGGGGGTTTGAGTCAGCGCAGCTTGAACTGCACGTTTGTAGAGGGTGCGATCCATTTGAGCTCGGGGTCCCTAAACAGTACAGATGAGGGCTTGTATTGGGATACTAGGGATGATAACAAACCCAGACGGCTGGACCTTTCGACCTATTCAGCATATGCCATTGGATTCCCGCCTCGTCTACCAGGGAACGAATGAAATACAAACAATTGATTTACGAGAAACAAGAACGTACCGGCAGCCCTGCCCATGATCCCTCCTAGTGCATCTACCTCTCTAACAAGTGTCCCTTTGCCAACACCTCCAATACTCGGATTGCACGACATTTCCCCCACTGTCTCCAATTTCTGCGTGATCAACACCGTTCGAGCACCAGCTCTCGCCGCACCAGCCGCAGCCTCGCAGCCCGCATGTCCACCCCCTATTACACAGACGTCATAGTCGACCGAGGTTGCATAGCGTCTACGAAGAGCGAGCCGGGCAAGCCGAAGTCGGGAAGAAAACATTCGAACTAAGCCTTCTGACCGCACTGACGGGGATGACCGAATGAGATATATACATAAGTACTCTGAGACCAGACGCCCGGATACCGGGGAGTGGGGGCCGCGGCCGCGAAGCGGCCGGGTGTGACCGGGGCGCCCTAGACGCGAGGAGTGGCTCGCGGGTAGGGTGGCCATCCTGACGTCGGTCAGAGCGGAGGGCGGGCGGGCGATAAAAAAGAAATGAGTCAAAGGAGTGAATTTATTCTCGTAGAGTATGGTGGTAGTAGCAAACGAGAGCGGTACAGTAATACATCACGTGAGAGTCGGGTCAGTGCTCTATGCGGCTCAGTCCGACCTAGGCGCCTCCGCAGGCTGCGGCGTCTAGCCTCTCAACTAAGCCTTCTGACCGCACTGACGGGGATGACCGAATGAGATATATACATAAGTACTCTGAGACCAGACGCCCGGATACCGGGGAGTGGGGGCCGCGGCCGCGAAGCGGCCGGGTGTGACCGGGGCGCCCTAGACGCGAGGAGTGGCTCGCCCCCCAAAGGCTGGGACCAGCCAGCCGAGC
>WSTH01000790.1:0-18185 GCA_019616345.1 Ceratobasidium sp. 395
TCGCTCGCTGTGGCCGTGTCCTCTGCCGACAGAGCCCACCGCAGGGTCAGCCGCACCCCAGACGACTTTGAGGCCGCTCTTCGCAGTGAAGACACAATGGTACTCCAGGAGGGCCGCGACATTCGTACGCTGGGTGTGCATGATACCCCCAGTCGTGCCCGGTCTGGCTCTGTCGCGTCGGCCAGGCCTATGACAGCGCCCGGCCGTGCCAGCACAGACACCATTCCAGCCCGGCGCTCCACCGTCTCTACTCCGAGGCACGCCGCTCGACAAGCCCCCGCCACACCCGTCGTCATACCCCCTACTCCCCACACCCAGACGGCTGCTCCTGACGACGAGGAAGAGGACGAAGAGTACAACGCACGGCGGCGCAGCATGTTCCGCTCGCCCGGGACCGCATCCAGTCCAGATCTCGCGACGCTGGTGCGCAAAGTCCGAGACGCGCGCGAACAGACCCAAGACTATCTCGACCCCGCGCCACCCGCGGATCGCGCCCGTACAAAGTCATCCACGTCGTCGGCCTTTGAGTTTGTGGAGAGCAACCCCGTCCAAACACCCCTGAAACAACCCGCAAGGGATCGAGCTCTGACGTCTCCAGACCAAACACAAGACGGCTCGCCGCGCCTCCGCAAGTCTCAGCGTCGACTGGCCAAGGCCGAAAAGGTCCTCGGCGTCACGCGCGCACCCACCGCCAGCGACATTCTCGCCAGTGATATCGGCGAGGGCCGGAGCGATCGAGAGGGCAAGGTGAGCCACAAATTTTTGATCTCGTTGCGGTCGCTGACTCTCCGCAGCGCTCGATGCGAAACAAAACCAGCGCCTTTTTCGGGAAAATGCTAGGACATAGTCAAAACAGCCTAAGATCGGTGTGTCAACTCTTTGTCGCCTTCTTCATTTTGTTAAATTAATTCCATTACAGCACGGCGGCCACTCTACCCCAACCACACCCACCGCAACCCAGCACTACACTTATCCCGCCCCGCCCGTGCCGGCCATTCCAGCCGAATACCGTCAGGCCAATCAGGCCTCGACCTCGGCCCAGCCCTCGTTCGACGCCCGGTATACCGAGAGCCCCTCGAACACGCCGCCGTTTTCCAACTCCGACCCGTTTGATAATACAAGCGCGTACCCCAATCCAATGCCGCCTTCGCGCCATTCAAAACCGCTGCCGCCTATCTTCAAGCAGTTTCCTCCCGTTCCGGTCGACGACCGCTCCGACTCGGACGACGACGTCCCGCTCGCTGCTCCCGGCCCACTGCCGAGACCCAAAACGTCCATGGACGCTGGCAAAAATGCGACCGATCATGACCGCAACGCAACTGTGACTCAACGTCGACCCCGGCCGTCGCCGGCGTTTCCTCGTCAGGGCAAGGATGGTCGTAGGCGTAGTATGAGTGTGGGTGATATCGACGTGCAAAAGTTGGTCATGGAGGCGCGTGCCCGAGCTGCGGAGCGAGGAGAGCAGCCACGGTCGTCTGGACTGGGCAAGCAGGATTCACGAGGGTCGATGGACGTACGAACGCGCGAGACTCCGCCACGAGCGTCTTTGGATACTCGACTTGCGCAGTACGAACCCGAGCCGGATTCAGACGAGGATCGAACAGAAGAAGGGCACGTTCCGTCGAGTGCGCCATTACCCGCCGCGCCCGAATCACCGCTGGATCAACGAAGGATGAGCAAGCGGGCGCAAGCGGTTCAAGCTTGGTCACGAGACATGGATTTGTCGAGGCTGGTGGACGGGTTTGGCGGTGAGTTGCAGGATGCGCTTGGCGGCGTTCGTGCATCGCCTCACAGGACGCTGTTTAATGGCGCAGGGAGCTCTGGCGAAGACAGGAGACCTTATTCGACTCGGCCACGAACGACGGAGCGAACGTCCTCGGATGGGAGCAATGGGCGTGGTCTCGGACTTGGTGCGCCGTCGCGCGGGCAAATCACAATTCCACCGTCTCCGCTGGCTGCTCGTCGACCGAGTACGACTTCGGTCACATCATCGTCGTCGATGCTCGCTGTACCGGGCCGATACATCCATAGCTCGAGCTCGAATGTGGGACATAGTCAGGGTCAAACTCTAGTGTCGCAGCCGAGCATGGAGTCAATGCGGACTGTGAGCAGCGAGACGGCTGGCACGTACATTACCCCGCCGAGCTCTGGCATTTTGGAGTTCAGTCCGACGCTGCCGACGCCCACCAACTCGAATAGCGCAGCTGGCTCCCGGCCACTTCCCGTTCCTGGTTCGAGCACGCTATCCATCCCTGCTTCGGGTGCTGCAGCTTCGTCTGCTCCCAGTGGGTCGTCGGCTCACGGCACGAGTCCGACTAGCTCGTCTGTCCCTTCGACGCCACTTTCGACTTCACTTCCGCCTCGTTCCTCGTCGCTCCGTTTGTCGCCTAGGGCCTTGCCTCGACGACAGCCACCAAGGCATCGCAGCGCGGCGAGTGCCTCGGAGCCGTCACTCGTGGATCCAATTGGACATGCTGCGAGCGTGCGACTCGTGAGCGAGCAGCTGCCCGCCCGTCCAACTGGGGTAGTAGCCGCCGCAGCCCCCGAACAGAGGTTTGTGAGCGATCCGGTTGTGCCAGCGTCGAGTTGGGTCGTGGAGGATACGGGCACGACGACAAGCAAGGCTGATCGGCGAGGGAGTACGGGCGGTGCGAGTATGGATATTGAGGGACGAGGACAGAGTCTGGCTGCGAGGTGTTGGCAAGAGGATGAGAGCTTTTTGGCAAAGGAGAAAATTGCGGAGTGGTTGGGCGGATTGTGAGTTTAATTTATTTCTCTTCCGAGTGCCGATCTAATTTAATTTATAGACCGGCGATTAACAAGGTTGCGTTGCGGTATTACATGGATTATTTTGATTTTAGTGGAATGAGGTTGGATAGCGCGTTTCGGTATGTTCTGGTTTTGTGGACGTAGGGTTGCTCGAAGCTGATACTGTACTGATTAGGCATCTGTGTACTAAATTGTACTTGAAGGCGGAGACGCAGCAAGTAGACCGGATTTTGGAAGAGTTTAGTAGAAGGTTTTGGGATTGTAATAGAGGCTCTGTTTACGGCTCTCCATGTGAGTGGGTTCCTAGGAGATACGTGCTCTACTAATGTTCTTATTGCGCCGCAGCCATCGTACACGCCATTTCATATTCTCTCCTACTCCTCAACACCGATCTCCACATCGCCGAACTATCCTCTCACATGAGCAAGACCCAGTTTGTGAGGAACACATGGGCGGTTATTCAAGACCAGATCCGTTCGCTCGAGACGACTGCCCCTCGATCGCCAATGTCGGGCAGCCAGACGTTGAGCTCTGGAACTGCGTCGGGTATCCTCGCACATCCGGCATCCAACTCGGCGGAACCAATACGCACCCCGACGAGCGTCGAGAATGGTCGAGCCCAGATCAGTCAGGAGCAGATACGGTCGCAAGGGCATCTCCCGGGTGAATCCACTCCCGAGCTTATACTGGACGAGGAGATTAGTCAACCGGGCGATATGATAGAACATATTACTCGGACCCAACGGAGTGGAAGCCTTAATAGCTGGCGGAGTGGATCGAGGGAGACGGTGCCGGCGTCGTTGAACGCGAGCAATCCTTCGGTGACCATGGAGGGTTCTGATCCGAAGACGCCCACTGGATCGATGTACCAGGTGGTGTTTGCGAGAGGGTGGGACTCGGAGATGGAGATGTTGCTCAAGGTTAGCTCGATTTTGCCTAGGTTGGACGTATTGCTGATTACATGAGAATGTAGGATATGTATACGGCCGTGAAGAATCAGCAAATTCTTCAACCGCTGACCGGTTTGGTGCCTCCCGAACGACAATCGCTGTCTCTTGGTCCGGGTATGACTGGTATTGGTCGGACTCGAAGTCAGAGGGGTCATGTTGCTCCTGGTGGCGATAGGATAACATCATTGAAGCGGGGGTCAATCCGAGGACTTCAGTCACTTTTGGGTAGTCAGAGCCCGTATGGAAGTACCGGTAGTGTCGACGGGCGTATCAGTCCGTCTCCCAGCTTTGCTACGTCAATAGGAGATGTGAGTTCGCTTATTTCTAATCTGGAGCTGGTGTCTGATTCCTATTCTAGGGCGTGCAGACCGCGGCTTCGGCACATTTCACTCCCACGATTGGCTTTGCGTCCAACCTTTCCCATACGATTATCAAGGAAGCCCAAGAGGATGACGTCCGGAGCGTCAATAGCGACATGACTAACTCGACCACTCTCAGCATAACCGACGAGGAACTTGCACTGCTTGGGCCGCCATGGGCAAAGGAGGGGATGCTCTGTCGCAAGCAGTACTGGGAGTCTGCCGGCAAGAGGGCCAAAGCCAAGACATGGATGGACGTGTTCGTTGTGATCCAAAAGGGGGAGCTTAGCATGTTTGTGTTTGGAGAGTCAAACTCGGGTTCGGGGAGCGGAACGGTTGGTGGCGGCAACTGGCTGGTGAGTTACATTTTCTGCTCGGGTTAACCACATACTCATAGCTTGTAGTCTAATGCGAACTGTGTCGGGAAAGTGGTTCTGGCTCACGCCCTCGCCCATAGTTTACCCCCACCTGGGTACAACCGTCAACGACCACACTGTTTCGTCCTCACCCTCGCTTCGGGAGCCGTATTTTTCTTCCAGGCTGGAACCGAAGACTTGGTGAACGAGTGGGTTATGACCTGCAATTACTGGGCCGCGCGGCAGAGCAAGGAACCGCTCTCAGGGGGAGTCTCTAACATGGAGTACGGCTGGAATCGCGCCCTCGAGCTGCTTCAAAACTCGAAAGACCCTCAATCCGAACACAGAGTGGATACATCGGACACTCGTAGTGTGCGCAGCGGTCGCGCAGGAAACCTCCGTATACCACCGTCGCCGTACAGCTCCGAGCGAATCGTCATTTACGACTGGACTGGGCCTATGCATTCCGTCATGCCTAGCACCCACGATGAAGAGACTCAGATGGAAGCCCTGCAGAAACAGGCCAATTTGCTGAAACAAGAGCTTCACGTGCATAACGAGCTGCGACAGCCTATGATGAGCTTGGTGAGTATAGTTTGCGTTGCGGATCGAGATATTGACCTGATGGTTGAATTAGTACTTACCGCGGTCGGCAAACGCTACAAGGGCCTCAAACAATTGGGAACGTCGCTCTCAGTATTTGCTTTCCGAAATCGTCAAATACGATTCTTATGTGGATTCGTTGCGTTCGGCGATGTCCCAGCGCCTTAAACGTCGAGGCGAGAAGGCTCTGGAGCGGGCGTTGGGTGTGTCGAGCCCGGATGATGAGGAGCTAGAGGGTGTAGTATATGGCGCGCCAGCGATCACTGGTTCGGGTCCTTCAGGACGCCATGACCTCAGCATAAACTCCATTCGTGTGGCCTCCCAACAGGTGATACATGAAGACGAAGAGCCATCAACGCCATTGCCGGGTGTGAATGGCTTTGTTTCACGTTACTAATAGATATTTTGACCGCTAAGTGGTATACCTCCTTGTTGCCCTATTCGTTTCGTGCTACCTTAATGTATATATAATCTGGCTAAATTATGCATTCGTGTATTGTCACGCGAGAGGGTGTGCCCAGAGTGGCTCGTTTCGCTAAGTGTTGGCCGGTTATGAATCGGCTTATTTCCTAGCTAGTTTCGAACGTGTTCTTCGTTCTCGTCGTAGCGCTGTGACAAAAACGGCCTTACATCAATGCGAATGCATACCAGTATGCACAATTTTTGAAAGTTTCGATGCGCGAGGGGTGATGCTTGCGACCACACTACTGCGGCAAACAAGAAAAGATAGTCAGGGGAGCAATTTTTCTGAAGCGGATGCATATATTTGGGTTACATACAGCCGCGCTGCCTTTATTTGGTGGCTTCGCTGCCATCAGCTCTCTCAACACGATCACGGAATGTGGGACTTGTACTTCGTTGTTGCGTGGTTGCAAGGGCTAGGATCCAGCTAACATTAAGAGTCTGCTTTGGGAACTACATCAGGAATGTCAGGAAGAATGGGGTGTTAAGTTTAAGCTAAACTGAGTTAAATTTAGCTAAATTTAGGGATTTAGAACTTTAACGACCCCCCCCTTTTCGTGCAGCCAAATTTACCTAAATTTGCTTGGGGGGGTCCTCAACTTAGGTAAATTTAGCTAATTTGACCCTGGATTTAGGAATTTCCAATTGTGCCAGATCTGTCCCAAAACACTTTTTTGGCCTACTAGTGTATGCTGGGAGGGCTTAGGGCATGTCTGGTGGCTTCTGGCACCAGATTTATGGAATTTAGGTCAATTTAGCTAAATTTAGCTAAATTTGCTAAATGGTGTAAATTCAGGTAAATTAAAACCCCAGATCTTAATTGGAGGGGAGGTTTTTCCTGATGAAAATGTGGATTTATCATTACGACCTATGGGAGAAAATTTTGCATCATTCACTGCGGAAAGCGCTGGGCTGGACGAGACCTGGGCAACACGGCACCACAGTTTCCCAGGAGCCCTGAACTATTATTTGGTCTAGCCTGGTCCAGCTCTGCCAAGCAGTCCTAGGCAGCGCTAGGCAAGATGATGCCGTCCAGTGCCGCCCGGCACAGCTAGGCGGCGCAACGCGTGACCTGGACAACTCCTTGCCTGGCGCACCAAATATATCGTTGGGGAGCTGCAGAGGCATCAAGGAGCCGCCATATACGGTGTGGAGCTGCCTATATTTGATCATTATTTTTTCTAGCTTGATCAAACATTGCGTTTAGCCAGTAGTTTTCCGCCCCTTTATTACCAAAGTAGCTAAATGCTACAAACTACCCCCAGGTGTGGAGTTGTGGGCGGCGCCTGAGCCTGGTGCGGAGGTACTACCGCCTCGGCGGTCATGTCTAAGTTGTGATGTGCTCATGCGTCAGGAAAAATGGGGTGTTCAGTTTCAGCCAAACTGAGTAAAATTTAACTAAATTTAGGGATTTAGAACTTTAACGACCCCCCCCTTTTCGTTCAGCCGAATTTACCTAAATTTGCTTGGGGGGGTCCTAAATTTAGGTAAATTTAGGTAAATTTACCCTGGATTTAGGAATTTCCAATTGTGCCAGATCTGTCTCAAAACACTTTTTTGTCCTACTAGTGTATGCTGGGAGGGCTTAGGGCATGTCTGGTGGCTTCTGGCACCAGATTTATGGAATTTAGGTCAATTTAGCTAAATTTAGCTAAATTTGCTAAATGGCCTAAATTCAGGTAAATTGAAACCCCAGATCTCAATGAAAGGGGAGGTTTTTCCTGACGTGACATATGCACGCATGCCCGTGATGACGATACTCTAGTTCATGACGTCCGTGATTTGCCATGACTTAGCAAGGCTCAGCGTCACAGTTTGGCCCACGTTTGGTTACAGCCGTCCAGCCTTGCCTAGGTGTGGTCCAGCTCTGCCCAGCACGGGCTCGCGGCTCCACGCGAGCGCGGTCTAGCTCCGCCTGGGAGTGCTGGACAGGGCTAGGATATTTTGTCCAGCGTGGTCCCGTTTATGTGTACGGCGCTGGACGAGGCTGGACCACGTGATCCAGCTCAGCGGTTTCCCCAGTGATTGACTAAATTTTGCTAAATTCATTAAATCCCCCTAAATTAACCTAAATTCAATAAATCCTGGCCTCAGGTGAGAAAACCCCTCAGAAACACTCCCACACAGCTATAGTAGGCTCTAGTGGCTGTGTGGCCAAAAACCGCAGGGTTTTGGGCAACCTAAATCCGGCCATAATTTAGCTAAATTCTGATAAATTGAGCTAAATTACAGCACACTGACCCTAAATTTGACTAAATTTAGTCTAACAAAAGGGGGGGGGGTTGGTAAGCCCCATAACCCATAAATTAAGCATAGTTTCACTTAATTACACTTAATCATTTTCCAACCTTTTTCCTGATGCGTCAAAGAGAGTAACAAGAATTGGAAGAGAACAAGATCGCGCACTCTCCCTATTATTCTCAATGCACGTGGCACGCCTGTATCAAACCCCAGCCCAGGCTATTGCCTCCGCACATATTGGATTCAATCCCACCACATCATGAGCGAGCCTCCGGTTGACACGGAGTGCGCTCAATAAGCCAAACTCATGGGAGATGATGATGGCGAGCGTAGGAAAATTAGAAGCGCTGGAGCATGATCCAATAACAACGCAGGGTGGATGCGCAGTTGGTTTCCCAAGACCGCGATGGGTATGGGAGGTGATATATGACATGAAAGGGGTGATCCAAGATAGTTCTTCCTTCCCAACTCTTCCTTCCCATGCCAAAATAATGAAAACAGAACAGAAAAACTCACATCCTCCTTACAGTGCCCTGCTGTGTCCAACCAGCTCCTATAGCATTTCTATGCACATTCCCATCCTCCTCACTTTTGCTCTCACTCCCATCCTTCATCGCTGTCAAGCCTAGCTAATGATAGATGTGATGGTCTCAAGTAAGTAGTATGTCCCTGATGGACAGTGACTAAGTGGATGTGAGAAGGACTAGGTAGAATTGACGAGGAGGTCAAGTCCTTGGTCTGTAACCTCGAACTTGCCCTTGGTTATATACAAGTAAGAGCACAGCCTTGTATCTACGTGTACAAAGAACAAGTCATAACTAATTTGATATCAGATGTGAAATAAGAAGGATTAGTCAGACTTCTGGAACATTTTAGATCACATGATATAGATAAAGGTTATTATGAAATATGAGAGATTAAGTAAGTGCTTGGTCATAAGACAATTGTTCCATAAAAGGAAAGTGTTTCTGAAGAAGATATTAAATCAGGATTATATTCTAGGAAGTGTGTCAAGTCGTGACACTACCCCCCGTCTAAACCCGATGGTCCCTCACGGCTCTGGGATTTGCTTGATGGAACTCGCGTAGTGATTCAAGGGAGTTCTCCAAATGTTCATAAGGTTCCCGTGTTGTTTCTTCAGGTCCATAGCCTTTCCAATGGATTAAGTATTTAATGAACGGTTTTCTTTTCTGTTTATCTTTGTGCTTTTTGTATCTATCAAAATCCTTGGAATCTAAAACTTTATCCAGTTCGTATTCTTCCTCTCCTTCAGGGGTTACTATGGGTGGTAGCAGAATTGGTTCGCGGTTGTAAGTGTCCTTTTCATGGAGAAACAATTTGGCTACATGGAAGACTGTGTTGTGAAGTGGTCCGGTCCGGCCCGCTCCTGCCCCTGAGCCCCTATCGGGGATGTATTTAGACTCGCTCGCGCCTGCGGCGCAATCCAGTCGTTTCCTCTTCCCTCTCACCGCGCGCACTCAAGTCCGACGCGCTTGCCTCGCTTCAGGTTATGAGCCCCGGCGCTGTTAGCGCTGGACCTTAGTTTGAGTTGTCAATTGGTACCTCCTTGCTGCTCTCCGCTGGAGACGTGGCGACCGCACAGCATTATAGGGGCACCCTCGCACACGAGCCGTTCGCTAACGGTTCTCTTGCACTCTGACACTGTTTGGCAACTGCGCAACGCGCCCCAATCCCACTCGTCTCCGTCCCATACTTGCCCAGTCCCCCCGTGGACACCTCGACCAGTCACCCATTCGAGCACGCGTCCCTACTCTTACTCTCGCGTTTATGGTCCTCAAACGACGCTGACCAACGCTCTCGTCACTTTTGGCAGTCCCGAGCGACCTTTAGCGGTGATTGGCCCTCGGCGTGGCTATCGTAGCCACCGCCACATCTCCTCTCGGTTGGTCGCCCATCAACTCCGGTGTCAATTTGGATCAGACGTGCTGCGCGCACACGATTCCATCTCGGCTCCATACAGGTACCTTCCACCCCTATTCCTCCGAATCTGCTTGTGTGGCCCGTGTGGCCTGATTTTCCGGGGATTCTTCTTTGGACAGTCGCCCTAACTCTTTGCGGCGCTGTCTGCTCACCCTACTATTTGCTTTTGTTGGTTTCTCATCTCCCCAACGTTGACACACTCTTTGTACGCACCTAGATCCATCTTGACTTCCTCGCGCTTCCCACTCGTACGGCTACTCGCTTAGGAAAAACTGCTCTTTCCTTACTTCTAGGCTTTGATTTGAACGCAGCCATTCCATTGACCCGCCTTGTATTCCGAGTGGGTTTCACACGGTATCTCGACCGTCCCTGACAACTCGGTACTATTCTAGGATCTATGAAAGTTGGTTTTCTCGACGAAGTTACTAGTACTCTTTATGCCAATTCAGTGGGAGACTCAAAAGTCTACTTTTCTAGTGTCATTACTAGCGTCATCAATTCAGTGGGAGGCCTGAAATGCCTTCTTCACTCTTCAAGTACCTTGCAACTACGCATACATCGGCTATTCCAGTGGGAGAACTAGGACTTTCTATTCCTGACTTTAGCTATTATTTGCACATGTTGTATTTCTTTTACTTTTTCTTCCCTTTACCCGTTGTTGCTTCAGGTTTTTGTCCAGCACATGCCACTTGTACTTCTGCCTGCCATGTACCGAGTGGGAGTGTTGTGAAGTGGTTGGGTCCGGCCCACTCCTGCCCCTGAGCCCCTATTGGGGATGTATTCAGACTCGCTCGCACCTGCGGCGCAATCCAGTTGTTTCCTCGTCCCTCTCACCGCGCGCACTCGAGTCCGACGCGCTTGCCTCACTACAGACCGGATGCACTTTCATAGTATGTGGAAGCGCAAGTTTGAATGCATGAGATCCAATTTTCTTTTTTACAGTAAAGGGACCCAAGCATTTGGCGGCAAGTTTCTTGGAGGGTTGGTTGGTGCGGATATCTCAACTGTCCACAAAGACTTTATCACCAACACTGATCTTGGAGGGTGCGCAATGTTTGCAGTCGTAGTACTCCTTGATTTTCTGATTGGAGGTTTCTAACGCCACGTGAAGTTTGTCGTATCCTTCTTTTAGCCAATCTGCCCGTTAATCTGCGGCTGGTACTTCTTTGGTGTCGGTATTGCCAATTGTAAATTGTGAATGAAACCTGTAACACGCAAAGCAAGGTGTTTTGCCTGTGGATGCCTGTACGCCATTGTTGTATGCAAATTCTGCCATGGGTAACAAAGCTGCCCAATCGTCTTGTCTGTGCAAGATGTAATGCCTTAAATATCCTTCTACTACCTGGTTGGCTTTTTCTGATTGTCCGTCCCTCTGAGGACAATAGGCAGTGGAAAAAGATGGTTTAATATCCAGGCGTTTATACAACTGTTGCAGAAACTTGGAATTGAAGTTTGGCCCCCTATCGGATATTGTTTTCTTTGGGAGTCCATGGAGTTTCCAGACATACGTGACAAACAGGTTGGCTATGTTGATTGCAGAGGCATTGGACGTAGTAGGAATGAAATGTACCATCTTAAATAGTTGATCTACTACTGTTAAGATTGCGTCAAACCCTTCTGATTCCGGTGGTTGTACAATCAGGTCATAAGTGATCTCTTCCCAAGGTCTGAGTGGGACGTCAGGAAAATCTGGATTTTTAGTTATAGCCTGGGGTTGTAATTTAGGTTACTTTAGCAGATTTTTTGAATTTACCAAAATTTACCAAAATTTACGTAAATTGAATAAATTGAGTCCTGGTGGGCAAAACACCCCCCAAACTCATCCCTAGTGTGCTACTGGGCTGTGGTAGTCATGGGGGCAAAAACTGAGTGTTTGGAGGGAAAAAACCTAGGGGGTAAATTCGCCCTAAATTTGGCTAAATTTGGCTAAACTCAGCTAAATTGAGACCAGGGGTGTTAAATTTAGCGTATTGAATCTTGGAGAGTCGTTAATTCCCTCAACCCATGAATTAAGCTTAATCTAAGTTAATTTTGGTTAACAAAAGATCCTAGTTTTCCTGATGGAGTTCAATTGGATTTAGTAACCCAGGGGGAACTTGATTGCTGTGTTTGTTCTGGATGCATGATTCACAATGGCTGATGTATTCATTGACTGACTTCTTCATAGATGACCAGATGTATTTCCTTGAGACCAATTCATATGTTCTAAACTGTGCTGGGTGGCCTGCAGCAACGTTGTCATGACGGCTTCCAGAATAAGTTTGCGTAGTTCTTTGTCGTTAGGAACATAGATTTTGCCCTTGAACAATAGAAATCCATCATCCCATTCCCAATCCTTGACCTTTTCATTATCTCGTAGGGCGTTTATGACCTTTGACAGGCGAGGGTCTTCCAAGATACCATCTTTAATCTGTTGATCCAGGTTGTGGTCTGGCGTTATTGCTGCAAGGAATAGTTCTGGAGGCAGCAAAACGGAGTTTCCACCCCCCCTTCTGGTCGGTGTTCCTCCTTTCATGATAAGATGTCTGCTCGTTTATTTTGAGCGCCTGGTCTGTAAAGGATTTGGAAGTTGAAGTCTGCCAAAAAGTTTGCCCAACGTGCTAAAGGTCCTCTGAGTTCCTTAGTTGTTTGGAGATATCCCAAGTTCTTGTGATCTGATAGAACTTGGATAGGCAACTCGGTACCCTCAAGCAGGTGACGCCATTCCTTGAAGCATTTTATGACTGCTAGAAGTTCCTTATTATAGATGTCGTAGTTTCTCTCAGCAGGGGACGATGATTTAGATAAAAATGCAATAGGGTGCATTTTTCTGTCCTCTGCTATTTGAGAAAGGACTCCTCCTGTGGCATAGTCTGAAGCGTCTGTTTCCAGATAGAATTGTTTTGCCGGGTCTGGTTGGATGAGTAACAGAGCTGATTTGAGCGCTTGTTTAAGTGCTTCGTATGCTTCCTGAGCATCTCTATCCCAGTTCCAAACAGTGTCTTTGCGGAGTAAATTAAACAGAGCGCGAGCTTTGGCTGAATAGTTGGGTACAAATTTTCGATAAAAGTTAACAAAACCAAGGAATTCCTGTAATGATTTGACGTTATGGGGCACCTTCCAGTCGACTGCTTTCATAACTTTTTCCTGATCAACACGCACTCCTTCCGGTGAGACAATCAATCCAAGGTAGTCAATTTCCGTGACGTCAAAAAAGCATTTTTCCAAGTTACTGTATAGGTTATGCTTCTTTAGACGAGATAAAACTTCCTTGACATGGCCAGGGTGATCCTTCGGGTCCTTGGAGAAAATAAGGATGTTGTCTAGATACACAGTTACAAAGACATCTAAGATATTGCGTAAGATGTCATTCATAAAGTGTTGGAAGGTAGCAGGGGCATTTGTTAGGCCAAAGGGCATAACCAGGTATTCAAATAGACTGTATTTTGTTTTGAACGTGGTTTTCCACTCATCACCTTCACGTATACATAGTAGGTTATACCCCCACTTGAGATCCAGTTTAGTGAAGATTTTGGCGCCGCAAAGTTTTTCAATGAGGTCATTTGTTCATGGAAGGGGATACACGTTTTTTACAGTCACGTCGTTAAGCCGTGTATAGTCAATGCACATCCTGGGTTTCCTATTCTTTTTTTAACAAAGATCACTGGTGAAGCCATCGGTGATTTAGATGGCTGTATGAGACCATGTTCCAGTTGCCTTTGAATGGTGGACCTCATTTCCTCATCCTCTTTGACTCCGACACTATAGATAGGACCACGTCTTGGTCTCGCATCTGGTTTCAAATCGATTTGAATATTGTATGGTTGATGAGGAGGTAGAGGACTAGTTTCCTCTTCTGCAAATACTTTGGAAAAGCTTTGATAATTTATTGGGAGTTCAGTGGTAGCTGCTAACTCTATTTCAGGAGTGTGGCCAGAAAAAATAGTATGCGTGGTATGAAGACAGTTTTTTGCGCAAAATTCTGAGTTGAAGGAGACGCTTTTGTCCTTGAAGTTGATAGACGGGTTATGAATACTTAGCCAGGACATACCCAGCACTAAGTCATGTTTACCCACGTCTACTACATAGGTGCTAAGTACCTCGTTGTGGCCAAATATTTCTAGATTTAGGGCACAGTATTCTGTTACTTGTCCCAATGCAATGTCGCGTCCATCAATGACACAAAGTTTTCTTGGGGTTTTCAATTTTTTGGTGGGGATTTTGAATTCGTCTACTGAGCAATGATTGATGAATGTGGAGGTGGCACCAGAATCCAGCATGGCCCAGCTGTGAAATCCTTTCATAGTATCTGTGGTTTTTTGACCAGGAGTGGTTTGAAGTGGGTGCGCGCGGAAGTAGAGCAGAAGTTGTGATTTATTTCCCAAGCTCATACATTCCAAGTCTTCTATAGAACTATTATTACACGCATTCACTTTGTTTAAGATTTCACCTAAAACAGATCTCCTGGCTCTGTTCAGGCGCCCTCTTTTTCCGATTCCTTGCTTTCAGATTCCACTTTCTCTACTGACGCTTCATACCCAGACCTCGGTCGACTTGGGCAATCTTTGGCCATGTGGCCTTTCCCTTGGCAGCGGTTACACATCAAAACATTTTTTCCTTTTTCTGCACTATCCAAATCCATAGGCCCTGGACCTTTCGGATCACTCGACGTACTTGGTGCTGGTCGAGTGTCCTTCTTGAGAGAGTCAAAGGTCATTTTTACTTTGCCGTCCTGTTTGTCCCATTTAACCCAAGGCGCATTAAATCCTTTGGCATTTTTGACTATTTTCGTAACTTTTCCATGAGTAGCGCAACCGTCAGTTCCAATGGTAAAAACTTGGTCGCCTTTTGCCAGAAGTGCCTTAGTAGTGGTGGCTTGGGTAGTGGTTGTAGTGGTGGTATGGGCAGTAGTTGTAGCGGTAGATGGAGAGGTATGTTTTGGTTTTTCAACCTTGGCAAATTGTTGGATGTGTTTATCAATGAGTAATGCACGCTCGGTGACTTGGTTAAAGGTGGTAACACCGGCTGGGTCGAAGCTCTGAGCTAACATGCCTTGTTTGACTTCCATGGACAGGTGATCGTAAAACATGTCGTGTAAAGTGATATCCTTATACCCCAGGTATGCCAATGGACGTTGAAACTCAGTAAGGTAGTCTTGCACCGTTCCTTTCTGGCGCAATTTCTTGAGTTCCTGTCTGTGGTCATCTCCTTCATTGAGTTGACCGTAGCGCGCATTCATTTCGCGCCAAAATAATGTGGTATCATGTAACCAGAGTACCACCTGGTTACCAAGCATATCAATTTCGAGGTAGGATTGGACCCACTGGCGGGCTGATCTGGAGAGGTAGGAAATGATAAATGCAATTTTTGCGTCTTCCCCATGGTTAGGCACATTTGTATCCATGAAGAGACGACAAGACGTCATGAAATTTTGCAGCTCTTCTCATTTAGAGCCGTTGAAATTATTGGGTTTGGCCATCTTGACTTGTCTGACAGGTCCTGCTGGAGGTGGTTGGAGGGGTGGTTGTTGTTGTCCACCTTGCTGGCCTCCTTGTTGGCCTCCTGCTGGGGGCATGTTCTGATTTGTGATAACGGTATTTACCAGGGCCTCAATCCCCACAACACGATTGAAAGCATTTGTGACTGTCATGACTTGACACGCTTCCAATATTATATTCTTGGCTTATCATATTTTTCTAACACACATACCTTTTATGGAACATTATTAATGTTGTGTCATATCTTTGTCATCAGGGTTCATTAGTCAGAAGCCACGTGATCATAGAATCTTCCAGAACGATTAAGTCATCCTGTATTTCAACTCTCATATCAAATACCTGTATGACTCAGCTCGCTTCTTAGTTTGTTCACGTAGACATAAGGCTGTGTTCCCAGTTGTATATAACCAAGGGCAAGTTCGAGGTTACAGACCAAGAACTTGACCTCCTCGTCAATCAACAGTTCTTCTCATATCCTCTGGTCACTGAGCCATCTCGTGCTCATACCCTTTACCTTTTATATCACTATCTCTGAGGAGCTCTGACAGTGATGTCCACACCGGCTAAGCCGAGTTGTTCATTGCAATGGGTTCAGTCATCGGTCATCCGTGTCTCATGGTCTTGTATTTCAGTGTGAGCTATTGCCAAATTTCCTCTTATATCATCTACTGCGGTTACTACATTGACCAAGGTTCCGCATAACCAGCTAATTTGTTCCATCATTGTCATATCGCCAAAGTTGGGAGGGACCTGCACCGCCATCATCTTCTCTTTTTCTTTTTAAGGTATTAAAATAAGATGGGGCGACGGCCTCTACTTCTTCGTAACTCGGTGGTTCCTCAGTGTACAGGTATTCCCACTTTTGGTACCACAATAGTCTTGCAAGGTTGGACGCTCTTTTTTTGTAAAGGCTTGTAAACGTATTTGGTATATTGGTCAAATATAAACCAATATTTCCATTAGTCTTGATTGTCCAACCAATGTGCGGTAAAATTGCTGGTTCGAGTTGTGATGTCTCTGGCGGAGGGTACCAGAGAGCAGGTAGTGGTCTTGATCGTGGGGAAGGTGCGACTGCTAGAGGTTCCGCTTGGATGTTTAATGGGGGCGTTACTAGAAAGAGGTTGAGGATAGTGGTAATTGGAGAATTTGATGACAAACTGGTTTATAGTTGACTTTTTGGGTTAAACCAAATTTCAACTGTTTTGAAGGCCTTGGGTTTTGGACAATAAGGGCACTTGAGAGTGTTTGACCCGTTGTTCAGGCGGGAGCAGATATAACAGATATGATGACCAGGAGGTGTAACAAGTCCTTGTTGAGTGTGACCGACTTTTTGTGGTTTGACCTTAATAATACGAATGGAAGATTTGACTGGTCCTCCTGCAAAGACTTCGGCACGTGTATATGTCTTCCAGCAACGTTTGCCAGGGTGATACCAAAAACAGTTGGAACACTGGTCTCAAGGTTTAAATGCCTGTTCAGCCAGGACTTATCGTGCATTCACCCAAAGGTTACTTGATCAATAGTTGACCACTCTTAGACGCTAATTCCTTGTCTCTGCAACTAGTGTTGGACAGTCACTGCCGGCTTATAGCTATAAGCGTCTGGTGTGGTTTCTGCAAGCGGTTGGTTTGACTGGCTAGGAACGCTGAAGTGGGGGATTTGACTCCCTGATGGGGTGAAGATTACACTATAAGGGGGCGATACTCCCTGGTTACTAGTAGGACGTCCTTGCTTTTGATTATTACAAGGGTCACCGTCGATCTACTGTTTCACCAGACCAGCGCTTATCCCAAACAGGTTCTCAACAAAGTTATAGGTAGGTAAAAATAGGAGTGTTGGTGACGGGTGGTTCGACAGCAAAGAGAGCTGCCACGACGACCTGCAAAAGAACTTGACCTAATGTCAAGCCTAGCCAATGATAGATGTGATGGTCTCAAGTAAGTAGTATGTCCCTGATGGACAGTGACTAAGTGGATGTGAGAAGGACTAGGTAGAATTGACGAGGAGGTCAAGTCCTTGGTCTGTAACCTCGAACTTGCCCTTGGTTATATACAAGTAAGAGCACAGCCTTGTATCTACGTGTACAAAGAACAAGTCATAACTAATTTGATATCAGATGTGAAATAAGAAGGATTAGTCAGACTTCTGGAACATTTTAGATCACATGATATAGATAAAGGTTATTATGAAATATGAGAGATTAAGTAAGTGCTTGGTCATAAGACAATTGTTCCATAAAAGGAAAGTGTTTCTGAAGAAGATATTAAATCAGGATTATATTCTAGGAAGTGTGTCAAGTCATCACAATTGCTGTAGAGCTTCATAAATTTGGCCTCAGGGAAGCTAACAGGCCACTTGGTGTATGGTGATACTGAATTGCACTATCGTCTCTGATAGACTCAATTAGACCTGTGCTGGTGAGCCCAAAAGGTGCAGTGGAAAGCGGGACTGAGTGGTGTGTGTTGCTCAGTTGTTGAAGCTTGACGGGTGTGCGTGGATGGCCGTTGGTTCCACCATTGGTCTTCTAACCACCACAAATGTTAACACCACCTCCTCAACAACTAAAACTTCAACTCACCTGCTCCACCCTGTTTGCATTCAACTGGCTCACTGCAAACCTGGCCACATCTTCGTCAAGTTTTGTTGGAGGGGGCGCAGACATCTGCAAACTCCAAGGCGGTCTCTGTGGGCTCTGTGGACTCTCAGAGCCCGCAGAGCCACCTACCAAGTTGTGGCCAGAGCCAGGTTCTGTAGGCTCTGGTGATCATCTACATCAGCAAAAACTGGGCTGAGTGGGGGGTTCTTTGGAGGGATCCTGGCTACCCCACTTTTTATTAAAGCCCTTTGGACCCTCCTATGGGCATTAGGACCTCTCCTGACCCACCTATGGGTATCTAGAGCCCTCCTGACCCAATTAGGGAACTGAGGAGTGATGAGGAGTGCTCTGGATCCACTGTGTCCAACCTTATAAGGAAACATTACCTTTTTGGGAAGGTGTCCAAAAACATTTTTTGTGATTACAAATAT
>WSTH01000791.1:0-18136 GCA_019616345.1 Ceratobasidium sp. 395
TTAGCCTCCCAGACGTCCATCTCGTCGCAGCATGTGCCGTAGCGACCGGTGCCGGAGTTTGCGTCGTTGGACGAGCCGTTCCAGTCTAGGACGTTGGCCTGTGAGAGGGTAGCGCGTGAGTAACCAACTACAAACAAGAGTAAATAGCGATGCGGCTCACCTCGCCGTTGATGAACTTGATGTCCTTCGGGCACTGGGCGTCGCAGTAGCCGGTTCCGTACTTCGCGCCGGCCTTGTTGTTCGTGTACTTGGCCAGTCCACCGTCGGCGTCCATAGCCGAGAAGTAGAGCGCGCCGTTAAGTCCGCACGGCAGGTTCGAGACGTCGACGTCGAACGTGAACTCCTGGTTCTTCACCTTGAACATCTCGTACTTGCTCTCGTCCGACGACAGCATGTACACCCGGGACCCGACGTTCGCGCCGTTCGTGTTGGTCGTCACGAACTTGAGCGTCAGCGCGTTGCCGCTCGTGGTGATACCGTAGGTGCCGGGGTAGTCGGCCCCGTCGACGGCGCATCCCTGAGCGCACTTGACCGGGTCGGAGCACAGGGTGGCGTCCCACTTCTGGCCGTTGTAGCAGTTGGTGTAGCCGGTGGTGGTGTGGACCCAGCGCCAGTTGGCGTCGAGCACGATCTTGCCGCTGGACTGAGTAGTGCATCCGGACTTTGTGCACTTCTGCCAAGGCATCGAGGGGTGGACCTCGGCGGTGTTGGTGCCGACCTGCTGAGCGCGGACGGCGGCGAGGAGAGAGAGGGAGAGAAGGAGTTTGGAGGCCATCGCAGACGAGAGAGCTGAAGGACGGTAGACCGATGTCGATTGGAGTCCTGGTCGAGCGGTTTTTATACTAATTTGTTTCGGATAATGCCCGGCAGGCATTATTTTTGTTCACACCAGTACCGGCGGTTCTCATGGCCAAGCCTGATTGTTGAGCGGCTCAGCTGGTCACTGTAATATTGGTGAAGCCAAGAGGACAAGGTCACCGGGGCCAATTTTGGGAATGTTTGGGCGGCCACGCAGAGAGCCGAGATTAACCTTTGCGTCGAATGATAATACGAAATGGTTCTTTCACAAGCGCCGCCAGTGTCTCCGAAGATGCCTATTCGTCGTGCCTCTGTGAGACCGAGGAAAGCCCGGTAGCAGCGCATGGGTAATTGTTTACAGCGTAGTGATTGGCCGTCGCATTGAAAGAAGCAGGCGGGCTTGCCAGCAAAATAAATAGTCAGGTAAACCAGACCCCCTCCTGAGCAGGGGAGAGTAAGTGGGAGGGGGTCTGGGACTGCGAGTCATAACTGGATGCGATGTCCAGATCGATTAGATTTTGGAGTAATGGAGTGTAGACTCCAATTACAACTGATTGTAATCAAACTCCGCTTAACTCTGGACATCGCATCCGAGTATATCCTGCAGGTCCAGACTACAAAATAAACTCCTCGGCCTGTATTGCTCTCCAAAGGTTTCCGCGCCGCTGACCGAAGCGACTAATCGGGACACGCACCAAACAAGATAGCTTGCTCTTCAAGGTTAGGTAACAACCTGACGGTCACTTGACTTTGACCCTGCCCCAGCCGCGGCCCGCGGCTGCATATCAAGAGATAACGGCAATAGAGTATGATAGGCGGCATCGCAACCGCTGTGGATATCGTGGTCGACGTTGTCGAAAATTAGAGTTGATGGCTTGGCTGTTTACGTCAGAACTGACAACAATCGCAAACTAAGACCCCGCTTTATTTACACTCTTCAAGATATGCTCCGTCCCTGCTCCGTCCCGAGATACCAACATCGATTATGTGCCATCTTGTGGCCTGCTCCATATCAGCTACATGAAAACAATAGAGGAGACGCATCGCGCACATAGCATGTTATATCAGCAATCCACTACATCACATTGTGAAACCTGCCTCCGGAATACACCGAAGCGCCTTTATGTCGCAATATGTGTTTTGTGCTCAGCGTTGCGTGCTACCAAAAAAATTTCTTCTTTCTCCCACGCATATATCCGGCTTATTTAGCGTTTGTGTACAATTAAGGCAATTCGGCTGAACTTGAGCGGCTATTGGCTTTGCGATATGCGATATTTGCCATCAGCTACATAGCACTTAAGGGGGTACGTTTTGGACACTCTAGGTAAGGATTGACCCCTATGACAAGTTGGGTGTCAATTGCAGGCTGAGAATCGCACCAAGTACTAATGATAGGCTTACTTAGACGCTAAGAACACTGTAAGAGATAATCACATTCAGTCCTTGATAGTTTCTAATCAACCAAACGGTAACTAGCCTTCTTTATTTACCCAACCGCCAATGTCACAAGTCTTTGCGAGTTCGGATTAGTATGGGTAAAGCGACGAAAGCCTTCAATGAGACGACGAGCGGGGAGGCCTTCAAGTCAATCGTATTCACAGCTCCAGACTACAAACACGATCTCAGCCACCAAACTAAAAATACAAATACAAACAACGAAACTTGGCAAACAAAACACACATAGCCGTCACCACGCCGAGAAGACAACAGACGAACGGCACTCAGCGAAACGGAAGTTTAGACTCAGTTCAGAGGTCGTCCATTCTCAGTTCGCGAAGTCCATCAGTCCTGCTCTGGTCCACTCGGTTTGCAGTTCAGCTAAAAAGGCGTCTACTTCCGCTGCCGCACCGTCCTCGCCATCCACCGCTTCTTCGTATGTCTCCAAATTATCCTCCACAGGCTGTGTGGTCGGGATCGCCATCATTAAGCCCTGCGCCTGGAACGAGACCTGCGGCGCTTCGCCCAGCGACGGGACATCAAGCGAAGGGGATCCAGGCGAAGCGTCCAACACGTCGTCACCGTCGATATCTAGCTGCTCCCACGCCCAGTTACTCAGTACCGCATCGAATGAAGCGACAAATTCGTCGATCCAGTTTTCGTTCGTCTGGCTGATCGTCATAGGTACACCAATCGGTGTGTGGGATTCCATCTCCTCGTAGGCAGCGTTCCCGGTTCCCGCGTCCATCGGAGCCACGCCTTCCATTTCAAGGGCATTTGAAGACACCAGGCCTATATCCGCATCGACAGAGATCGAACTAGCTAGCTGCGAAGGTTGTGAAGGAGCCGGAAAGCTCGTAGATTCGTGATACTCTGTTCCCCAATTCACTTCGGGCCAAGCATTGATGTCGAACTCGATCGACTCGTTTGGAAGCATTAGAAGATCCACCATAGCGAGTTCTTCAGGGGTCGGCCAAACCGACATCCATCCAGCCGCCTCGTCGATTGCCATCTCGCCTCCAGCCATCGGTTGCGCAGTCATCTCGTTCGCAGTCTGATTGATGAACATCTCGATTGCCGCGTCGAAGACAGGCACTCCAGCAGAGCCTAGTTCCATGCCAGAAAATAGATCGTCCAAGCCATCCAGAGTGTCGACTTCGCCGGGCAATGGTTGTCCTGGAGGCAGAAGCGAGTCGATGAAATTTCCGAATTCGACCAGTAGGTTCTGGCCGTCGTCCGGAGTTTCAGCCATAGCTTCGAAGTTGAGCGAACTTTCGTCCAGTACGGGTGGATGACCAGCGGGTTGTGTGTCCAGGAGTGGGCCAGGATCAAGTTGGTCAATCGATGGGGGCAGATGCGACTGCAAAGGAATGGGTTATTCTAACGTTGCCTCTAAAAGCGTAACGAACGCACTCTTACCTGCTGGGGTGACTCAGGTGCAGTAAGTGAACCAGAGACCGGCGCAAAAACAGTCGGCGCCGTGGCGTCGACAGATGCCACAGCGACAGCCGATGCAGCCAAGTGGTGATCTGGTTCGGATTGCTGAGTCGATAAAGTCTCGGATGGAGTCGCTTGTTGATCGTTCCCATCGATTATACAACCGTCGTTGGGCCAAGAGTTGTCGTGCCCCAAATCGACATGATTATCCCGGAGTGTATTTAGGTCAATCCAGCCGGGTTCGGCGTCGTGGTCTTTCTTCTTCTCCGTTCCACAGTGGCGTTTAGAAGGGGTATCCGGCAAGGGACTGTCGTGGACACGCTTGAGAGAGGTCGAGCTTGGAGATGGCGGGATGCTGGGGCTTGAGTCTGGTGTGCTTGTTGCGTCGGGGACAGGCGCTGGGTGGTCGTCCGGACAGGCTGTTAGAAGCGGGGCTTCGTGTGCCTTGTCCTGTATTTCAATCTCGCCGGTACGTTGGCGTTTCGGTGGCGTCCCTGGCAGATCCTCTTCTGATGCACGCTTGCCTATAACAGGAGCGGCAGGCTCAGGACGGTCCGGGAGCTCTTCGGGTATGGTTGGAACGGGATCGCGGGGTGTGACCGGATTATCCAAGTCGTCGTCCGAGTCGTCGTCCGAGTCGTCGTCCGAGTCGTCGTCCGAGTCGTCGTCCGAGTCGTCGTCCGAGTCGTCGTCCAAATCACTACTCGAGTCGTTCTCCGGTAAATCGGAATATATTTGGGTTGACTTTGGTGGTTCAGGTCGGGCTTCGACCGAGTCTTGGTTCTAATCAATCGTTTAGAGTCAATGCTCGCAGGTTTACATTTCGTGCTCACCGGGGCTGGCAGAGCGCGCCGCTGTTTCGGACGCAAAACGCATGTCCATTCCTCGTGAGCGACTAGACGGTAAGGTGTACGGTTTCGCTCTGGGACGCCCTACATTTCCCCTTCTTAGTAAGCTGTGTCTCCAATCGACAGTTATTGTTTCACGTACCACCACCTTGACGAGCTCCTGCGCCTTAGACGACTGTATCTACCGCGTAAGTCTCTGCTGGTTTGGCTTCTCTCGTTACGTACCTCTGTCGACGGCACCTCTTCACGCTTAGTACTCTTCGATTGTGAGCAAAAGCTATAAGGAGTACGCTTGCGATCGGGCACGACGGCCTCCTATGCTAAGCACGTGAGATTTAGCGAGCAGCTTGCGGGATCGGACACACCGGTAGCCACCATCCCTTGTAGCTATTTCTTTGTTTCTCCTCTACCGCGGCCGACATACGATCTTCACGTTGGGGAGTAGGCTTCATCGAGTGACTACGGTAACCAGAAACCTCCGTCAATTGTACAGGTCCCAGAACTGAGTTCTCCTACCTAGGATTCGTGGGTGGGGCTGACGGCTTGGATCGTCCATAAAAGATGGGCCTGCGAGTTCGCTTTTTCACCGGTTCGTAGGCAGGCTGTGGAATGTGGTCAGCAGCATCAAGCGTGCCTCGGTGCAGCGTCCATACCTGTACTGGAGATTCGTTTGGCTTCTTGACTGCACTAGTTATCCTGCTCATGTCTGGCCCGGCGGCAATCATCTCAAGCAGGGTAGAGTGATACTTTTTTCCGGTCAGCCGAGTACTCGTTCAGTGTGAGACACTTACCATCGGCCCATGGAGTGGGACGAAATGGTTGGCAGGAGTTAGAACATCATCGCGACCGGTGGCTTGATCAAACCCCGGCATTCGCTTCTTCTACACCATCTAGTCAGCATAGTGAGAAGCACATCGCGCCATAACACATACCGATTCGGTACTCCATACAGGTTTTGAGATAATTGGCGAGCCCTTTAAAATCTGCTGTTAGCCACATTACGTAATTTTTACGTGACAACACCTACCAATTCGCGTCGTTTTTCGGGCTCATCCAGTGAGTCTTGCGGCTTGGGGACTGATATGCTAGTAATAGCACGGGGTACGTAGTTGTAGAGGATGAGACTCGCGAGAAGTAGAAGGGCGTGGGCGCAGATCGCTGTGATCCAGCTTGTGATTAGCTTTGATTGTTTGGCCACATGACGTAAATGACGTACATGTCTGGGGACAGCGCTTAAGCCATTGAAGATCAAGCGCGACGATCTTCCAGACAGCTAAAGAAGCCGACGGCGCGCCAAGGCTAGGAGGGCAGACCGCCGCGCCTTTCTGAAGAGCTTTGATGGTGACAGCGGATCCCAATAGGGATCCCAGCAGATAGGCGTGGAAGAGGGGGCAGGCCAGGTGCTCAAAGGCTAAAGTGTTTGCAGCGGCACATAGGGGCACGGCGAGTCCAGTCATGAAGATCCCAAGGACTACGGTTTTCCAGATTAGTTTTCGTATCACAAGCACTGATGACAGACATACTGGAGCAGGTGTTATAGTAGGGCAGAAGTACGGCATGGATTGGCTTCAGGTGCGTCACAGGAGGAGACATCCAGACTTTAAGGAATGCAAACTTTGCAATCCCGACGCTGAACACACTACATAGGCGCTTATCGATATAACAGAGGATCTTAGGACTAAAAACAACCGCTTGATCGCTATACAAATCTTTAGCAAGTGATAGTTGACTCAAGCAGCATGCTCACTGAAAGGCGTTTGCGGTGTACACAGCGCCTGATACGATCACGGCGAAGATCATGAAGAGTCCGGCGAGAAGAGGGGTAAATGGCCATAGCATGGCCGTCACAAAAGGTTGCAAAAGCGCAAAAAGTCGAGGGAACATCGCGAGAAAGCAAAAGTCACTCGAGTAGAGGGGTGTAAGTCAGAGGAGGCCACGTCGACACCCCTCAGTTTTATAGCTGAGAGTTCTCCTATCTGTCAGATTGGTCATCGAGACAGACAATACAAAAATACGTCACCCGAACTTCGGCGTGGGAGCGAACATTGTCCAGCGTCGAGATTCCAGCAGCTCTGGGCTTAGCTCGACGCGACACAACACGCGCTAGCGAAAGCAACAAGCAGCCCATGTCAGCGCCCTTCATATAAGAACTACACTGGTGGTGACCTACAGTGTGACGCTTACTGATCCTATTGAGCTACATCGACTCCTATCATCCTCCCCTGAATGACTGCGCCACCGATATCCTGCATGAGTCGCAGGGGATGAGCGAGAAACGATGCAATACTTAGTGAAAGCGAGACAAGTGATCCCTTTATCTTACATATATGCGCTCTGGATGTCAGTACTCTGAAATGGGCGAACGGCATAAGGTCTTGCTATCTACGAAGTAAGGGGTTCACCGAGTTAGAAGTACATCAGAGGAAACCTTGGCCTCAATTTAGAGCCAGCAGGCTATTTTGTTCTTTGCAGCTCTTTGCGGCGCTTCATGGCTCTTTAATTTCCTTATTTAGTAATTTTGCAGTCGCTTTATGGCTCTTTGCAACTCTTCGTAGCTCTTTTGGTCGCTACAAAGAGTCTTCAGACTGTTTGCTCTTTAGACGCTTTAAAGCGACTTTTGAGCCAATGCTTGCTCCTGATGTAGGTCGGTCCTCCGCCTTAACCGACTCCTCACCTTGTTATGAAAATTCACATCAAGTGTAGCTATTCGACTCCAGGCTCCGAGAAGTGTAGCCCTCCTAGAGACTAGAACCTAATGACTTGAAGTGCGATCCGTAATTTAATTTCACGTTTGGAGTGAGATAGGCTGTGATGCCTGGCGCCTTGTAGCAGTCTAAGTTTGGATCGCATTAATTGCTTTTTATGATTGTACCCTGGGCAGCTAGAGTCTTCCAGCAGATGAGCAAGCGAGAGGGTATAGCTGAACTTTTTCAAGAGAGATGGCTTGGTCTATTGATCTCCTGTTTGGTCGTGTAGATACCTCTTGTCAAAGGATCCTTTGATCCCGCTCAGTATCTGCTTTGAATATCAAGTGGTCATGTAATTCATCTAGAGCGGAATCAGAATGTAAAGGATTGAGTACAGATCTAGTTGGAGCCGACAGCTGGATTGTGAAGCTCGACTCCTGTTTATGGTCACTGCCGGTGCGAGAATGCTACAAGGCTTGTCTACTCTACAAACTCACGCGCTGACTAATAATGTTCACGCTAGCTTCTTAGCGACTCGAGCTGTTAAGCTCGTAAGTGGGGTTCAGTGAGGCTCGATAGCCTGTCGATTATCGCTCCTACAGAGCTGTATTTATAGTAATATACACGTATGAACACATCACCTACTACGTGTTTGTAACACGTAGTATAGACATATAAGACAATATCACACGTACGAGAGTACGTGTATGCGTGCGAGTCATACAATCCGAGTCAGTCATATGCTGACTAATCATACACCTTAACACTGACTAAACTACGAATATCAAGGCAGCAAATCTCAGCCCTCCGAAGTAACTTACCGAATAGATGCCGCAGGTTGACCAGTGTATGACCGTTGAACCAGAAATAGGCAAGAAGTAGGCCGTGGCGGCCGGGGATATGATCAAAGTGGGTGGCCCATTTCAACCCTGTGTCATTTGACCCTGTTTGAACCGCCCCCTTCAACCCAGCGTTTTCCAACGGTCCCATACGGTTTCCCTCACATATCAGCCCAAAGCTTCGTTGATTTTATAGCTGATGATATACGCTTATACCACTCACTTATGATTGAATAATCGCTATCCGGTTTCAGGAGCTGTTATATAGAAATACGGCTGATGTCCCAAGGTGGTATAGTAGCCAAATGTCCCTTTGTCGTTCAAGGGTCGATGCTCCCGTCACCCTGCGCTATCACTGCGCTGTGTCCTGACTCAAAATATGTATACACATAGTAAATAGAGCTCTCGCGATTGGATCTCACACATTGTGGCTTGTTTCTAAATTTCTTAGGTAGCAACATAACCCCCCTGGCGGAGCCACTAGGCTTAGTATCGAATAAAACAAAACGCAATTCCTAGATACGAAATAAACCAGGTACGTCTAGTTATATAGCCAGAAGGACTGCCAGGCGGCGCAGTCACCCATTGATAAAGGCCGGCTGCACATAGCATTCCCGATGTACCATATACAGTAATCTGGCACTAACATCGCACGCAAAGTGTCACTGATAACACCGTCAAAATCGTCAACATTTTGGACCGAAAGTAATGCCACGAACTGGAGTGTGTGGTTGTGGTCCGAAAATGCCCATCTCTGAGGGTAGATATATGCGCTACAACTGATGTAGACATGATAGCCAAAACTAGGGTTTTTGGACGAGTTATCGCACCAATAATCGGCATCGTGGGGGCTGAGAAAAGTAAAGTTTGTGTCGCGCGAGTCGAGTCTGCTTCTCTCGTGGTTTAACATATCATGGATAAACAAGCGGCAAGGGCGAATTGGCAAGTGTACGTGCACCACTGGCATTCATCATACCTCCAACAGCCGGCACTTGGGGCTTCCAAGCAACGCGCCCAATACAGGGAGGAACGATACATTTGCAGAACCTTCTAGAATATGCTTGATTATACCGTATGTTGCGTCGTGATTTGTTTTTGATACACGCTATACCATAGCCAAATTGCCCTCGTTTCCTGGGCGCCCAAGACAACTGTACCTTAAATCTCACGTGGTGACTGGGGTTGCATATCGGACTCGTGCAAACGGATAATGGGGGTGGCCGAGAGCTAAACGAAAGATAGAGCAATAGGTAGATATCCTTTCGTAGTGTACTAGTGGAGGAGAACAAACAGAGACAACAATGAGAACGGGTAAGTCACCCGGAACGAGTGATGAGTGTTTTTTTTTTTTTTAAAAAAAAAAGGGGGGGCAAGCCACTGTGTGAAAGCAGGTCAAGGCTCAGTTGCGGCTCAGTCCGATCCAGGCGTCTAGCATCTCATGTATGCATGGCGTAAGCTCGTTCAGCTAACCCCCTGTAATCCCTCGCGTTTGATATTACTCATCTAAACAGGTAGTCAACGTCACCGGAGACCACTGGACTGGGTTGGAAGGTTGGTGCTTACAATAGCTCTAACTTCCGCAGCAGTGGGGCGACCGGTTGGCGTAGAGATCCAACACTGCTCTAGCAGGCTCCATAAGCTGTCGCCTTGCCTTGAGTTAGGTATGACTTTTAGGGGCCGGGCAGGGCGCGCCTCTTTCAGTATCACGGCAGTCACCACGGCTGCAACGTTTGAGTGTTCAGACCATGGCAGTTTGCCCGTCATCATCTCCTAGTTTGGACAGATAAATGTCACGAAGCCCGAGCATAATCATATTTCGTGCCAAGATGGTCTGGGTGTAAATCTATCAATCAGACGCGTTCACTTCACGAGGCGACACATGTCAACTCACCATTCCGAGCGCATATACATCCGCTGGAGGGCTGGAAACAACTTCACCTTGCAGTATCTCCGGAGCCTGCAGTAATTCAATGAGCAACGGAGCAGATTTGTTTACAAGCAAAAGAGACCCACCGCCCACCGACTCTGCACAAAGCCAACGTGTTAAAATTCGACATGTGGAAATTTGAGTCTTTTGCTGTGAGTTTCTATCATCCTTATGATCGAAAGGGGACACTCGAAATTCACGAAAGGGGTAAAGGATGTTGAAAGGGGAACCGCAGAGGGCAAAATGTTGAATTTTGACACATCCGGGCTGTCAAGAGCGAGTCGAACCGTGGGCTGGAGCCGAAATTGTAATCGGTAGAGTCCATTCCCGAGTTAGAGTGGAACACCCAAAGTCGGCAAGCATAGGCGTTCCATCTTCTGAAGCGAGGATATTTTCCTAGGAGTAGCGTAGAAGCACTGTGATCATTGGGTCACTACGTTAGACTCACTGCTTTGAGATCTCCATGTACCTGGGGTGATGTTGTCAGCCGTTAAATGTTCGGAACACTAGGGATATTACCAACCACACCAGCTTGGTGAAGGTATGAGAGACCTTCAGCAACTTGAACGCTCTAGGTTTTGGTGGTTATTGAAATCACTGTCGGTAACAATTCTGCTTGGCTCACTATTTGGCAAGGGTCTACTGCCGAGTTGAGCCTTAAATAACCTTTGATGTTACCGTGTTTTTCCCACGACGAAACCATCCCCAGCCGACCCTGGCGAAATTCAATTAACCCAAGCAGACGTTGCACATTCTTGTGTTGGCATTGCCACCAAATGTAGAGCTCCCGGGTAGCATACTGCTATCGTTTCAGAACCAAACACTCTGAGAATGTATCCTATGGCTTACCTTTAGATGCTTTTGAACCGCTTCACCCGGAAGGCTCGTAGTCGGCCTTATTACTTTGATAGCAACCGGGGTCCCGTCCTTGAGTTTTCCCTTGTATATAGCTCCTAGCCCACCACCATCAACAGGTGCGTCGCTGTATGATACTGGATCCATTTCATCAGTCAGGTCTGGACATCCTCGTTTGTTCAAATGAGGGGCAATTTCCTTGAAACTCTGGAGGCACAAAGGTTCAATATTGTTAACCATTAATTCGTATTACTGAAATGGTAAAAACTCGCCAAAAAAACGTTGTTTATGTGGGTGGACACTGGTTTAGTTAAACATGGCGTGGGGACCGACGAGGATTTGCTGCCGTTTGCGTCTTGTAAGGTTGCACAAGGAGTCTCTAAGCGACAGTGAATGCATGGTTCAAAGTACAAGGGTGAGGCCAGAATGGGTACGGATACAGAAGGGCAACTTGATGGGGGCTCCATAGGATTATCGGTACCATACAGAAGCTGCGAGTTTGGGAGGTAAGCCGTGGTTGGACGACCATATAGACGGAGCGGATGAGGCGAACACAGAATGTTGGGGTGGCATCTATATAAGTGAGACTGGAGGGTATTGGGATTGACAATCGCGCAGTTGGGCTCGAGAGCATACGGGAGATGTGAGAGGTAGCCTACAGCTTGGGAGCCGTACGATCGAGCACTTAACGGGGCCTGTGTATAATGAGAGGCAGATAGTGGTGGAGTCCGGCCGCACCTGGAACGGGGCACGGGCCTGATCGGTTGCTGATATGTAGGCGGGCCGGTATTAGACCGGTGGCAGTGCAATTTGTCGGTCATCCCGTCACTGAAGTTGGCAGACACAGTAGGCCGGGGAACGAGCAGACCTGTCGTTGCGTTGAGATGAAAAAGTTTACTGGATTATCGCGCCTGACTAGAGGCGTGTTAAGTGACCTGAAGCCGAGCATACCCGCTGGGCTGGCAAGTTAAATAATTGTTCGTGGATGGTTCTGGCACCTTGGCCTGTCTGTCCCATGACTCATTGCACCGCCACACGTGGCTATGGTTTACGATAATCTACACCCACCACAACCAAAAGTTGGCTCCATACACTTAGCATAAAATAAATGTCATCCGGCCGAGAGACATATGATAGTGTAGTGAACATTTTTCTCCAAAAATTACGTAATTTATGAAGGCGAGCACAACACATTTGTCCAATGTTTGTGTTTGCTTTGTACTAGTACCACCACATTAGGGGGTTTTACAGTAGACGAAACCGGGTCTCAACTGGTACCTCAACTAGGCCCCAACTCACGCATGAATGCTACCAGTAGTTCCAATTCTGACCCTCCTTCCCCCTTAAATGAGCCTAGAAAAATCCCTCAAGCTCATAAGATCGTATTCTGTGTGAATCTAACCTAAATGGTGCGCATATAATAGTATAGATATTCGAGAGTTTTGGCCATCGGCGCTTAACTGGTACGCCAACTCTCGGTCCGAGTTGGGGCCAGTTGAGGTACCAGTTGAGCCCCAGTTTTACCTACCGTGAAACCCCCTATTTTGCTTCTCGATGTTAATTTGGTTTCGGATACGTTACAATCGCTCTTAACCTTAGTTTACACATGTGCATAAGGATATATGTGCCTGGGATGGATATATATGCTTCAAACTGCACGCGCAGCGATTTTGGTGGCTCAGAGCGACTGAATATTGTCATGTGCTGGATTGGCTGAATATAACTTGCTCTGACTCAGGACCCCCAACTCTCGACCCTCCTTCGCTCCACTTTCTACAGTGCAGAGAGATGTCAGCACCTATATTATGGGATGAAACGGATGAAAAAGATGTTAAGAATGGACGTGATAGACACAGTCATAGAGCTACACCTAAATTTCAAAGTTCAAACCACAAGGTCTAGGCCATATATTGTGCTGAGACTGGGGCCAACGCTGCGCAAGGCGCCGCAGACATGGATAATGCATATATGTAACGATCTGACCGTAGCTACAAGTACATCGCGGCATGCTCTGCCAAGCCGTGCTATTGGTGAGAGTGGGGGACGCTGGCGCGCCGGAAACGCGCGTGACTGGCCACCTCGAAGACGCGAGGGCAACTCGCGGGATCGAGGTGGATTAGCATGACAAGGAAGAAGAAGCGCGGCGACCAGAAGCGGGGTCGACGGGTGGGACAAAAACGCGCGCGGGAGGACGAACGTATGGTGGTGGGCCGAACGAGGACGCAAGGCACGGGGCTGGCTCGAACATGCCGCGATGGCGCTTGCCTAAGCGCCGGATTGTTCCCAGCTCGGTACTGGGCCTGCCTCTCCGCCGGGCTCCGATACATGCCCTCTCGGAGGCGCCAAATGTCTATTGACCTTCCGAATGTGAGCCGCTATATAAAATGAAATCAAGAGATAGCAGTACATCGTAAATCGCATGTTTTGAATTCTACGTCAACGGTCTTAAAGTCAGAGTACACAAGCAGCGTGACCATGAAACATCATTTTACATTCCAAAGTCTGCCGCATACAAACAATAATCCGTATTCCAATAGTTTCACTAAAATGCAACAAGGTACAAATGTTCAATATCCGGTTAAGGCGCGCACTTAATGCGGTTATTTGATCTTAACTTCTCTTAGACCGCGCCTTCTTGGCCTCTGGCGCTCTACCCCAAGGGACCGCCTCCACATCACTCGATTTCAGATCCTGGATATTATGTTGATTCAGGCAGGAAAGACTATTCAAGATGAAAGCTCACCGGCACAGGGTCAAGCGAGGGGCCGGGTTTAAGCGGTTGCCTTTCCGTATGCCGAGTCGACTCTGTTTCAGCCTCAGGGATGAGTCGCTGAAGAAACTTTGTTAGTGATGGGTCGGTATAGAGAGGTATAGACGCACATCCCAACCACAACGCCGCCAGAATAGCCTCTCAAATTCAGTTAGCGGCTTGGCATTTGGTGCATCCGTCGCTTTGGTGATTGCAGCTTTCAGTGAAGGGCCGTCCGGTGAGTCGCGAACTTCAGCCCATAAGCTAGCATGATACAAAAATCGAGAGGATGGTAGCCGCTTCATACGATTGGCTCTCGGGAGTAGAATTGGTGGGGAATGGAGCAGGAGTTCAGGCGGAGACGTTTCTTCGAGCTCTTTCAGCCGACCAAGTAGAAACGCCTCGTCAAGTCCAAGTCCTGAAATGACTGCTTCCCCCTGCGGAAGTACGGTAAGTATGAGGTGCTCATGGCTGGGATGGCGGCTGACTTACTGCCATCCAACACAACGAAATATCGGCGATAAAGTGAGCCTCATATCCGCCGCCGACATCTCCATGAACCCCTGGGAACCACACCTGTTATTCAATGTATGAGTATTCGGGAGACACAGCTCCAGGACGCACCTCTTCCACGTCTCGGCCTGGGTCGTAGTCGGTGTAATAGGTGGGCATGAACATTTTCAGGTTATCATGATATGCGAGCGCATGTCGGGCCGTTTCAACACAACCAGGAAGTCTGAGCACGTATCAGAGTATAGTTGACTCGTATTGATTGGTCGACTCACTCGGTGTCTCTAAGGGATAATGTATCCCTTTTAGGAGAAAATACGTTCTCATGAATAGCACCTAGACGCAGGGGCGGGTTGTACTGAGAATGTCAACCCAATAAAACCGTAGATCTTAAACTTACCGACTGTGTCCCAAGTACCAAGAAATCTAGGCCAGTCGAGGATGTAAGCAAAAAGTGCACGGTCATATTCTCCGCTTACTCTATTGGCGCGTCTACGCCCCTCTCAATCTCAACGTCCGTGTCGTTTTTATACAAGGCGTTCCAGTACAGGAAGAATCGATCCATTTCCTGCCGTGGCAGGATACCCAGACTTCCCTAAGGTGGTATATGAGTGTCTGAAACTCTCCTATACGGCAAACCCACAATCAGTCCCGCAACCTTTCGCACAGTGTAGGCGCCTCGGGAAAATCCAAACAAACTGAATAGCATGATGAGAATAATAGTGATGAATCAGGTGATATTACGTACAATATTCTATCTCCAGGTGCCCAATTCTGTGCAATAAAATTGTATGCATCTCGAATTTTGCTACCTAGAAGGCCGCAAAGGATTAGACAGAGCGACGGAATAGAATGAAACGAGCAAACCAATTGCACTTCCCCGCAGCTTGACAAGCTCCCCGCCCATCAATGCCTCTGCCCGAAAATCGTCGCCTGAGCTGACCCCGCTCTGATAGTAAACTAGCTGTTGGCGTCTAGTGATACTCGTTTTAGATTGTGACTCGTAGATACGCAGTGGGCTTACCTAGGCTCTTCTTCGGTATATTGAGTGATACACCGGGCTACAAGTTATGCACAATTTGTCGGGAAGTTGTTTCAGTAAGTGACTGATATGCTTCAAAAATACCAACATAGTCTCAGTACATTAGTTGGGAAGGGGCTCGACCGTTCACGCTTCTGTAGCATAACTTTAGCGGCGCCTTTGATTGAAAATGCTAATTGAAGCATACACAGTCAATCTCTGCCTAGTTTCATTTGGTGGGCTGCTCACATGTAACTTGGCTATCCTGCCCCGTACCATCACAGAGTACCACGATATTTTTGCCAACAGCTATCAAAACCGAACCCCACAGTTGTTATTCCCTACTAATAGGCTGAATTAATGTACTCACACATAGTATTCGGTACTGAAAGCTCTTTTAACAAAATGGGGCGCCAATGTTTACGTAGAGTTCAGGTGGATCTGGAAAGTAGTGTTGAAGTGATGTGATAGGAAAGTACGGTGATGGCAGAAGGTGGGAACAGCACAGCTAAGTTGACGAACGCGCGCTAGGAGCACAACGCGCTTACCTTTGTTGTTCAAAAACATTCGATTGTGGCAGTGCCGGTGATATCAACAAAGCTATATTAGTCAGCCCACCACTGCACCAACAGTTGGCTTCCTTCGTCAAGGGAGAAGTGACCGCAGCCGTCATGCTATGATGATACAGGACGAAGAAAGTCTCAGGACAGCTTTTGGTCATTCGCGATCGCTCTGTGTTGTGGGGTGACGTAAGCAGTGGTGCTGTACAGCACCAAGACACTTCCCTCTTCAATTAATTAACAAGTATTTTTTCTCAGCTGGCGAGCTTGTTCTGTGAGCGGCAACTAATGACCGACATGGGGATTGCTGCGAGGTAGTCATGGCCTAGGGTACCGAAGTATCATATTGAGTCAAACTTCGAGCCTTACGACACTCATCCAAATCTCCTTCAATCTCATTACCCCCCTATTCAAAAACACAAATACCAAAACATCACACACCCAATAAAACCACCTCTCATTTACCACCTTGCCCACCCTTACCCTGTCCTCCCGGCCGCCCAGCAACACTCCCACCCGGCCCAGCAGCAGCGGCCACAGCCTGCATCACACTCCTCCCAGCGTTCGCACCCCACTTTTCACCTCCTGCCCCTCCGCCTCCACCTCCACCTCCACCTCCACCTCCTGCACCCCGTCCGCGACCGCCGCCAAAGCCACCTCGCCCTGGTCCGCCTCGTCCACGGAACGAACTCGAGTGGTCGGTGGGGTTTGATATTTCGACGTTGGGTTTTGTGTCTCGGATCGTCTAGTGGTTATGCGCTAGTTAGGTAGGGTGGCAGGAGAGAAGGGTGGGAGGTACTGACGTCACCACGTTTTTCCAAACCAGCACGCATAGCATCTTCATCCGTAAACTCGACGTACGCGAATCCGCGTTGAGGCTGTTGAGGATGTTTAAAGTCGATCGGGATCTTGATGCTCGTAATCTGCAAGCCGACCAATCGCACACATTTAGGCCCATCATCCTTAAACTAACAAAAAAAAAACGAGAACAAGAACGTACCCCTTCAACAGCATCTTTGAAAAACTCCCGCAACTCATCCTCTCCCACCGGAATCGGCAACGGTCGGACATACAACGTCCACGGATGTCTTCGTGGCCCAGTCGTCGGTGGAGTCTGCGCGCCCGTGCTTCGGCCGTCTTGGGATTTCACTGCGTCTAGCGATTTTGATTCACCTATTTACCCAGTCCATCAGTTTCTTTCATGATTGAAAATGGAGTGCCAGAACGAACCAGCGGCTTCCCCATTCTCCGGCAACGAACTCTCCCCAACCGCAGGCGACGCATTCCCCGTCACGGGCTTATTACTATCCACCGACCCACGTTTCCCAGCCCGCTTCGCTCCAACACCGTTTACAGGTGTACCAGGCTTTGTTCCCCCACTTCCGCCAGCAGGAGCAGGTGTACCCGGTTTCGTCCCAGCTGGCGTAGCAGGTTTCGTGCCCCCCGGAGCAGGTGTAGCGGGTTTAGTCCCTTCTCCGTCAGTGCCTAGTTTACTCTTTGGTCCGGTCGGAGCGGGTGAACCTGTTGTAGTAGGTGGTCGAGTGGTGGTGTTGACGTTGTTTGTCGCTTGAGGTTGGGGTTGGGTTTGGTTGTTCTTGCGGTAGGCGTAGTTGAAACCTTCATTCGTAGAAAGAAATTAGAATCGGAAGAAGGGAAGTGATAGCAAGGACTTGCCTTGGCTTTTAAGTTCGGCGCTAATCCGTCCGTCTTTGATGTCTAGCACGAGAGACCCATACGACGCGTCGCACAAATTCCAGTTCCAGCAGTTTTTCCACGCGGGTTCTTCACCTGGTATAGCGCCTGTGGGGTTTGGTCCTGTCGGCGCGGGTGGTGGGACGCGTTCGATGATCGTTAACGCGTTTTCGAGCAGAGTTCGTTGACGATCACTGTATCTCGTTTAGATAATGAGGAGGAATTGTTGCCACACTGACTTACTCGATAACAGCCTCGACCTGCGCCTTGACGTTCTCCCAAACACGATCAAACGATTCTTTTCCCTTGAGCAACTTGGCTCTGAATCCGTCCGCGTCTTCTTGTACGCTAAACTCGTTGTAACTCGTCGCGTGCCTAAAGTGTAACCCAGCAGAGACCGTCAGATCTGCTCGAACGGCAAGCGCGAGTTGAGCAAGAATCCCTTCTCGGCCGGGAGACGCGTGTGTGACGAGTAGTCGCGTTTCAGAGGCGTCGTACACGCGTCGAGCGGTATCGAGGAGTTCGCCGAGTTGGAGGACTGTAGCCCACATTGTGCCCTGTCCTCCGGCGATAGTAGCTCGGCCGTCCCCGTTGTCGAATAGCTTGTGCGGGACGAGCGCGCCGCCTAGTCCGAGTAGCCTCAGACTCACGCCGCCTACGTCAATCCTCCGTGTCGTCGCTTCGTCTATGATATGTAGATTGGGGATTGAGTAGGTGCCCTGTCGAAAGTTTTCGAGCACGACGACATCTTCGCATGCGCCCCAGACTGTGTAGAC
>WSTH01000792.1:0-18136 GCA_019616345.1 Ceratobasidium sp. 395
TCCAAGGTATATCAAAGCCGTGTGAGCCCTTTTTAAGAAACCTCTATTCCCTGCGTCAGCCATGGCCTTGGGTAAGTCGTGGTTGAAAGGAAGCGGTTCCGCTGTTGATTAGGTTCCAGGTCACGTGGAGGCTCTCATGGGTGTGACCAATTGTATGCTTCTGCGCTCTTTGGCTCGTCCCATCCTACTGCCTTTTTGGTTCTATTATGAGATAGTTACTTCATTGGTCAACCTTGGCTATTCAGCCCTCTTTTTACTCGCTCTTCTTCCTTGTTTCCTTTCTTAAGCTACACAATACTCGGCGCAAATTACAGCAAATCAATACTTTTTTCATGGATTTATAATCCCCGTACACTCAAGAGTTCATTTAAGCTATTTTATTCAATAATCGACACAGGATGAGGCCTTGAGCCCTAGCGAAAGTTATTTTGATCTAGTAGGGCTACGACCAAGCATGTGCTTAAGCATAGAACGATCCTTTATCGGGCCGGGACCGGAGCTGGACGCGGTTAGAAGGGAAAAGCCGAGCTCGAACTGGAGGGAGACAAAGGAAAGCCACCACGGCGAAAAACAAAATCGGTAGTTTATACCCCTCCAACATAGTCTCAGTTGGGAAGTTAGTGCGAGGCAACCCACCACTGCCAGTCAACTCGAGCGTCTCAGACATTGTACACTCCACACCAGATGGAGCGACCATGTCCACCGCAGCGAGCCATAGCTTTACTCCGTGTGCCGGAACATCAACGTCCTGCATGCTACACGTGTGCACGCCCATGTCTTTGCCCCAGTTCGTCGAGCGAGCGAGAATCGTTTTGAGTGTTGCGTTAGAGGCGCTGAGTGACGAGACGAATGAAGGAAACTGTGATGAAACTGAGCTCCAAGATGGGGGTTGTGGTGTTTTTTGTGCCCAGAGATCGTATAACCGATAGGATGAGTTACGCGCTGCTGGGCGCTATACAGAACTTCAGCATCGATGATGTACTATGCCCGAGCTGAACTACTCACTACATCTCTAAACACATCTGTGAAAGGTAGAGTAATCCGCAGGCGATTGGGTGACGTGTTAACTATCGCAATGGCGGTGGTCCTACACAGGTCCATAAATTAGGACAAATTACCGAACAGATTATGGAGAAGCGTACCCATTTGCAAGTCTAGTCGACCAGAGCTGAGCATCACCTCCCTTCACCTCACGCTTCCAGTGACGAGCTGCCGGAGCACCTCTGCTGTCCTGATTGACAGAAACAATGGCCTGGTTGGTGATGATATCTAGCGTCCCGCGTGACTGTTTGATTTTTAGACCTGGAGATACCGCCAAAAGACATAAAACCATACCATGCTTGTAAGATCGTTCCCTAAGATCAGCGGGCTCTTCAAAAGCGCCCACATGGTAAAGTGAGTAACGTATTCATCATGGGACATTCCGCCGTTTCCAACTTCCAACATGTCCAAGTCGTTCCAACGCCCTGGTCCGGATTTTTGCCCTAAGGGAGCCGCGAAATCGAGGATGCGGGACACCGAGCAGTCTGAAAATTTTGTTACGATTATGCCACAAAAAACACGACTGGTGTACGCACGATAGCCAGCTAGTTTGCAATCAAGCATGTCCTTGCACGGACAACGATCATCATAACCTGTGAATTGCTTTAGAGTCTAATAAGCCGCTATTCTCGCGAATCCAATCGACCTGGACTCACATCCTTGATATCTCCGCTCATCCTCCAGCTATTTGCGATCTCCGTCGCCCAGTTCCACGGGCCATCTTCACCCCAATTACACATCGAGTAGAGAATGGGACGGCCGGTTGCGTTAAGGGCACGAGACATGTTCGCATAGCGCTCAAAGGAAACCAGAGGTGTTCCACTCCTTCCCTGATTGAAACAATTGTCGTATTCTGCAGGCGAGTTTAACGAAAAAAGCGAAGAGCCGCATTGAAAACGTACTAAGATAATCAACTCCCCAATCTGCATATGCTTTGGCATCGACCTCTTCATGATCAAGAGAACCAAATCGACGAGCGCAAGTTTTACTACGTACTGAAATGTTAATTGTGAAAATTTGACAAGAAATAGGACCAAAGCTCACACTCCCGCAGAACTGTAGATACCAATCTGTACGAGTAATTTGAGTGTAGGCCTGGGGACCAACGGCACTGGCCATGGGATGGGCATACCTTGAGATCTAAGTCGTGAATCTTTTTGCTGAGTGGTTTGATTCCATTCGGGAAACGTTTTGGATGAGCAAGTGGCTTATGTGTGCCTTTTTCGCGACTGTCTGCTTGCCAACCTGGTTTTGATCGGGGTCAATTCGTTAGATCGATAATCTTATAGAATGATCTTACAGTCATCTATCAATACGTCTGGTTAAAAGGGAGTCATGAGCTTCCGAGAAACACAGAAACTCCGGAGCACGAACATTTGTAGCCGATGTCTCGAAGCCCAGTGCTGACCAGAGCCTTTGCGGAAGAGTGAATAAGATCTTCGTTGATGTTGCACCCAAATCTGTTCCAAGTATTCTATATCGAGGAAATGAATTGATAAGACATCCGCGATGGGCACAGCGGACATACCCAACCCATTTGAGGAGTTCGAGCCTGTCCGATCGTTCAGTCCTCGATCGCAAGTGGTATCTACGTGGTTTAAACTTACGAGTCCATTATCTGCCGCCTTTGAGGCCGCAAACAGGCCAAGTAGTGAAAGGGCAAAAAGCATGATGCCCCGTTAAGAAATATGGTTACTGCGTCAGCCTTGTTTTTTCCGGTGTTATTGGTTGGACAACAGTTGCGCGCCAAAAGAGTCGACGGCCAAGACGCAGAACAGTCTATCCAATATTGTTGATATAGTGACTAGACTGTGTATTTTAGACGGAATACACACCTTGAAAGTCGTTGACGAGGGCAGCAGCGCTCACACCTATGTAGCTGACGGATGTGGGGTGGTTGCGGGGTGGTTGTGGGGTAATGTAGGACCCTGTGTATGCTCTGGTTTGCTCTCAAGGGCGTGATCGAAGAAATATTCATAATCCTCCGCCCAGCCAACTAAGGACCGCGTAAAACTAGGGTTCAGCATTTCATAGATTAGTCTCTGGAGCTCATAAGATCATGACGAGTCTACATCTTCAAGATACTCTACACAGCCAAAGCATAGTTCACTTGCCACCTTTACTCTTTCCACTCTTCTCCGCTACGCCTATCCACTTCTTAGGTACTCCAAGCTCGAGCAGCAGTGACACGACAGTCTTGACCTGATCTCCCTGGACCATGATTTCAAGATTCTTTGGCTTTTCAGCGCATGGCGAGACTGTTCGACGGACGGGTTATAAAACAAGCCACACATATACTATAGACACTGTATTTACCGCTCGTGCTGGACGCACAACGCTTCTTCAGCTCTTCCGCAATAGCGGCCGGGTCCAATCCAAATGGCTCAATTCCAGTAGTGAGCGTTACAACCTTTCGGCCTTGTCGTGCTTTGGTTTGAACTATGATAGGTGGAAGAGGTAGCTTTCTAGTTTACCATAAGCTGATTATTGGGAAGGAGCCAGCATAGCCAGACACTCACTTGAACGAAGCGCTCCCACCAACTCTCCACATGCCTTTCATGTTCCCAGTTAAGCGGTCTACAAGTTCATCTCTACCGACAAACTCTTTCTGTCCTTCCCCCTTGCGACGTAACGCTTGTGAGAGCACATCGTCGAGTACAACATATTTAGGATTAGTCGGATGTTGTAAGTTGTGTGACGCAATGTAGCTGTTGAGAAGAGGCCGGAGAGCCGAAACGGGGTAGTACTTTTCGCTATTCCCAAAATAATAAAAAGAATCATCAATGATAAGTATTAGCTCTCCTTATACTGATCTTAAACTCACCTTGCCCCACACGCTTCAAAGAACCCTTCAACAGGCGCCTCAGGAAACCAAGCCTCCTCTACTATTATTTCTTTTTTCGACCCAGACCCATTAGCGTTCGCGACATCAGCCTCTCGCACCTTCTCTTTCTTCTCTTCCGCGCCAATTGTCTTCCAACCCCAGCTCCGAGCACCAGCCAACGCAGGATGCTCAGCGTCCACAGAAAACACTAGCAGCTCCCCACGAACTTCTTTAAGCTTGATAATTCCATCTTTTTCGATTACTTTGAGGAAGGGCGCGAGTTTCTTTTGTGGGGTATGCTTGATGTCGAGGTAGGCAAGGAAAACTTTGGGATCTAGCACGGGCGCAGCAGTGGAAGTCTCGGTAGTATTCGCATCTGGAGAGCCTTCACGAGATGGTTGAACCGAAGTTGACGATCCCTGAAGCGTAGGCCGAGCAGGACGTGATGGGAGAATGTGAGTAGAGTATAATGTCGAAGCCGGCATAGGGAACGAAGACGAATCGAGCCTTGCAAGGACGTAGAGTGTCGTGGCGCGAAGAGTTGTTTCTATCTCTAAACGTTTATAAGGAAGTATGCTTAGGTATAAGAACGACTATGATTCACGACGACGCCAGGGAAACCGAGCTAACCTTGTGGTGTTGGGAGCCGTTCTTGGACTGTCGGTCGCTCATCCATAGCCGCTTCAGCCCCGTCAGATTCTCGAACCTCCAACTTCTCGACTCCATCGACAACGCCAGCAACCTCTCCATCTTCCGTTTGAACTTCGACTTTTCCTTCAGGTGGTTCTTGTTTACTCCCGAGGGCCCATAATGCGTCGCCCATCGCGTGAAGAGTAATAACGGCTTTGCCCTTCTGGTCTACATCGTCCTTCAAATCGGCTCCAGCAAGCGCCATCGAACCGACCACAAGAGGAGTGGTACTTCGATACTGGGTTACAGCGACAAGTTGTCCTTCGGAGAGTGTAGGAATAACTCGAGAGGGTATTACGCCGGGAATCATCAAGTCTGCGCCACCTGTAAGATAAAGATTGAGCTCTATGTATGAACAAAGAAAAACAAGAGCGTGCCTACTAGAATGGGTATCACTGCTGCTGGGGTTGATATCGTTGGTAGAAGTGTAGGGTATTTCCATAGTGTGTAGACTACGAATGTAGTGCTAAGTAAAAGTTTCATCCGTGCTATATTCGACATACCAGTAGGAACCAGATTGCTTTGTGCCAGGCCTCCTCGACCGATAGCGAACCAAAGAGGCTCCTTATCCGCGGACAGATATAGAACCTATCCGAGTTCAGTTTGTATTGAGGATCCGTGTATTTATTTCACAAAATATACCCACTCCCGTCTCGTCCAAATGTGTATCGAACTTGCAGCTCATGGTTCCTTTCGGGACAAGCTCATTGGCCTGAGACTCCACATTAGGAAACAAGGTTACAACCCTTTGTCGAAGATTTTTGACATCAGAGCCACGTAGCGCGGACGAGGTAAATAATTTGTGCGGTGGCTTTTTGAACATTACAGGGGATGGATAGCGGTCGAAGGAGAACTGAGAGAACTCAATTTGCAATGCAAGGCGCTTACTCAAGTGGCCTATTTGAAATGTATGGACCCGACGAGTTCCAGCGGCCAGCTTTCAAATCGAGGCGAGCTTGAGGCAGGCCATCAATTGTTTCTTTTGGCCACACTGCTGTCAGGCGCCACCAATACGCTGAAATGTCTGATTCAGTGTACTCACATATGTGCTAACCTCGCGTATTTATATGTGTCTGAAATAAAACTTTGTCCACATGCACTACGTTTGTAGTTCCACTTGCAAGTCCATGGAGATGTCAAGGAGGTATGCGAAAGATATATCTTATTAAAATTCACTTGTACTTTTCCATAGCTAAATGCTCTCATGTCCGAACGCGGCACGGCAAAACCTATCAACTATGGTGATATTTTGCTGAAGCAACATACCTTTGAGTTCATGGGCACCACCAGCGGCCCCAAAATTTCTGTGCGTTGGACGGTAAGCTTCCACACTTTTGCATTTATACCACGATACATATTACTGCCGAGTTGCAGAACACAGGAAAACGTATCGTGGATGTAGGCCCATGACGCCAGTTTTGACTTAAGCCTCCAAACAACATTCTCAGTGGGCAATGTCCAGCATTCACCCAATGTACAACTGGTTCGCATGAGATCATATTTAATCCAAGCATCTTCATCACGGAGTGCCAATTGCCGGACGCCGGCTATAAGAGCATCTGACCCGTTAATGATCTCCACAGCCTGCCCACGATGAGCGCTAATTTCCACACTTCCACCTCTTAAGGATGCGGAGCTACAAACTACGAGCATTATCCCTCCGTCTCATTCACCATGTCGGCGAAACTTGAACCAGGAATATACTGCATCTACAACCGTATGCTCAGCGAGAGTGGCGACAAGCTTGCTGTGACATTCAACGGCACAAACAAGAATGTCAGTGTTACTCCCCTGGACAGTTCAAATACTGCGCAACATGTATGCGTAATTCTTCTGCTTGCGTAAACCTTTGGGATACTTACTGCCACCTACCTGATTAAGTGGGTGGTTGAGAATTACAATAAACTTCAGCGTATCATGCCTCGCAATAACTCGGATCTCAAAGCAACACACCAAGCATGCAGGGTATGCACAAGGGCCGATGACCTTCTCTACTGGGCTATCCTCAATGACAAAGGATACTAGTAAGAGTATTTTTTTCGTTTCCCATTCGCTGATAGCCTAGTAACTTAGCCCTTAGCGTGGTTAATACCATGCACTCAGACTATGACAATAGTGAATGGCTAGTTTACTGGTGCCTAGATGACGTAGATGGCAGTGACGAGGTAAGAGACTACGATTTTTTGCAATGCCGTATCTCCCGTTGTGACTGACAATATATCCGTCACATTGGTTGTGTAGGTCCAGATCGACAACTATAAAGATAAAGAAGGGCGACGCTGGATATTTTCCAAAGTTACTCCTAACTGAATCATGTGCTAAAGGAAGGAAGAATTTCATGTTTCGTGGTCACGTAGCCTAACGAGTCTGAATGAATGAAAACACATATTGCAATGTATTTGGTCAGTGAGCAAGCTGTGTTCATGTTAGAGCTCCACACGTGTGTGTATTGGCTGTTTATTCTAGATTAGAACCATGTATAGAAACAGAGATATGCAAGAGGGTATGTCCATGCTTCTTCATCCGGTCGCCGGTGATAAGTGAAGTAGACCAGGAACGTGCATGTAACTAACTTGGTCCTCGTGTATCGATGTATGCACCAAGTGTATGATTCAAACGTACCACGTCATGACTATAAGCCCAATTAAGTCCCTTGCTGCCCAATGAGCCAATGGTGCAAGTCTGTTCTTACTGAACACTCGTGCTCCACGTGCAAAAATCAGAGGCCAATCATGGGCAACCACCACGGAGTGCCAATTACCGGACATCGGATATAAGAGCATCTGACCCATCGAGCCATCTCTGTGGCGTACCCACGACTTCTACCCTTTAAATATATAGACCTGCAAACCATGAGCACACCTCTTCCCCATCTCATCCACGATGTCGACGAGACTTGAACCAGGAATATACTGTATCTGCAGCCGTGTTCTCAGCGAGAGCGGTGATCTGCTTGCCGTGACATTCAACGGCGCAGATCAGATTATCACTGTTACCCCCCTGAACAGTTCAAATACTTCACAACATGTATGCGTGATTCCTATGCTCGCGCAATCCTGGGATACTCACTGCCACCTACCTGATATAGTGGGTGGTGAAGAATAACGAGTCACATTGTATTATACCTATCAACAATCCGGGTTTCACAACAACGGGGTACAACTTTAGGCTACACTCCGTGCCCAAAGCCCAAGGCTATGAGGATACCCCCTGGACTATCCTCAAAGACAAAGGATATTTGTAATTTTTTCCCATCCGCTGATAGCTTAGTAACTCAACCCTTAGAATAACTGGTGACTGTATCAACTACGGGGTTGAGTGTCAGGGTTACTGGGGCGTAGCGCTGTTTGAAAACTCCGAGGTAAGAGTCTATGATTTTTCGCAGTCCGTATCTAAGCTTGTGGCTGGCGATATCCATCGCGTCGGTGGTGTAGGTCAGACTCTACGATGAGTGTAAAGATCCCGATGACAAAATAAATCAATGCTGGATATTTTCCAAAGTTACCCCTAACTGAGTCGTGTGCTAAAGGGAGGAAGGGTTTCATAGCCACGTAGCCTAACGAATCTGAATGAGTGAATAAAAGCAGATATTATAGCTTAGTCGTTGCGTGAGCGCAAGATCTGTCTAACTTAGGGCTCTACACATGCGTATATCATATATGCAAGGGGGTATCTCCATGCTTCTTCATCCAAGCTACCGTGTAATAAGCGAAGTAGACCAGGAGTGCACATGTAATTAACGTTTGGCTCTTGTACACGGAGATATATAGTACCAGACGTATAGTGCAAGCGTACCACGCCATGACTATACGCCTGGTTGAGTTTCCTTGCCACCTGTAGGCGGTAAATAATCTAACCAGTTGAAATCTCCTCATGATCTTTTTTTTTTTTTTTTTTTTTGGAATCCAGTTTATAGTCAAGGTGGGGCCGAGCCCTATGTAAGACCACAAACGATAGGGGCATTCCTCATGATCATTCCTAGCGAGACTATGAGGCCGAGGCTCTAGTCCCTGTTAAGGATCACCGTAAGCAAATCATGATGCCATGTTTGCCTCAAGGCTAGCGCCCGGCATCAGAAATCAATCAAAACCATGCTGCCTCCCCGAGCGATCCCCGACCGCAAAGACGTACGCTCTTACTGCCTGTCTACTCGACCTTGAGCTTCCACCCTCATGCTCGGCGTTCTGCTCTGAACCCCACTCTGAGCAACAATGCCGTTACTTCATCTCGATCATTCCACGTGTATTAATCCTGGAACGCCACCAGATCGATGTCGAGCGGCCCCAGCGAGGAATATCCATAAGCTCGCGCTCATGAATAACCTTGCAGCCTTACGAACCGACATCGTATCGCCTATTAAGTCAAATTCGCACCTAGCCAATCAACGAAATGCGGAGGTATCATGGTCCCCTTTATCACACGCGAGCACCAATTCGACCCCTTTCATGACCCCTCGGTCTTCGCTCAGTCCGGTTCACCCTACTGGCTTCAGTGGCGTCGCGGTATTCGAACAGATCCCGGTGATATCTCAGACTGGACCGACCCCTGGAGAGCTCATTCCCAAGTCGATTGATCCTTCAACATTTCGGTCGTTATTTACCCCCATGTCCACCAAAGGGAATACTTTAACCGCCTGCGAGACCGCCCAAGGTAAGATCAGAAAGTTACCATCTCCGTAACTTATAGAAAACGATATGTAGAGCATCCAACAAGACCTACCGTCATATCTAGCAGTATGGTAAGTTTCTGCCAAGTTGATCGAGCTACTCTCTAAGCCGCGGTGTGCCAGCTGGCCGCCGAGATTATTCCACTTCTAATAAGCAGCGGCTGCCCTGACGTAACCAGCGAACTTGATCTAAACCAATGCGGGATTCGCCCAATCACAGGAGGTGGATTTGGCGACATATACCAAGGCATGCTTGTCGGAGGTGTGAAAGTAGCGATCAAATGCCCGAGGCTATTTCTTACATATGATGAGCAAGGGAAAAAAGTGCTGAAGGTATGGTAGAACTTACCGGATAAACGTGATCCTGACGCTGTCTATCTACATAGAACGTAGCTCGAGAGATATATGCGTGGTCTAAGCTCAAGCATCCTAATGTGCTTGAGCTGATCGGACTTGCAACATTTCGTGGGCAAATCTCCATCGTGTCGTCTTGGATGGAGAATGGGACCTTGCCTGATTACGTTTCCAAGTGCCCGGACGTTGATCGCTTTGAACTGGTACGTGACAATAGGGACTGTTTGGCACTTTTTAACATTAATGCTCCACGTAGTGCGCACAAGTATCTGCCGGACTCGCTTATTTACACAGATCCGAGACAGTAAGCACACCTTGACTCAATCGAGATCGCTATGAGAATGATGAATAATTATAGATACATGGCGACGTCAAGGGGGTAAGTCTAGTCGAGTTATAGTTAACGCTCTAAATGTAACGGTTACACTAGTCAAACGTTCTTGTGTCCAAGTCTGGCGTAGCTAAGCTCGCTGATTTTGGGAATACCGTGATCAAGAAGCATACGCTTGATTTCACGGACAGCGTCGGTAGTCCAAGAATCTCCGTGCGTTGGACAGTAAGTAGAATAATTTGACATATATAGCTACCACCACACTCACCTTTTGGTGCTGCCAGGCTCCGGAGATTTTGACTCAGGATGGACAAAGGCATACCAAAGAGGCAGATGTATATGCGCTCGGCATGGTGAGTTGCTCCCAAACCAATACGGCTTTTTCTTATTGTTGTTTTTAGACCTTCCTTGTGAGTAGGTCATAATTGGTATTGGGTCATGCTACTCATAAGTCAATCAGGAGACTGTACTGGGGAAAGTCCCCTTTCCCGGTAAATCAGAACAGGCGGTACTCGCGAGCGTCATGCTGGGGAAAGCTCCGGAACGACCAAGCGAGCTGGATGTGATGGAAAAGAACAAAGCAAATGCTTTATGGAGGACAATGTCTCGATGTTGGTCTCATACTGTCGCCAATCGCCCTACGGCCGCCGAGGTTGAGCAGAACGTAAGTTCGTTGATTACTGAAGTGTCGGTTTCGGCCAGCTCACTTTGAACCAGCTGGAGAAGGCGACTTGGCAGCCTTATGTACCCGAATCGATCGTGTCTACTGCAGCCTCAATCGTCGCTCCGTGGTGGTTATCTGGGATCTTCGAATTCTTTACGCCACTGAAAGGGGGTCATCCTGCTTAGACCGAAGTACGTTGTACGATGCACAACTTTTTGTATCTATGTTAGTCTTCACACCCGGAGTCGTTGAAGATCTAATGGTCTCTCTGGACTTTGTATTCATCCGCATGTATACCAATACTCTGTTTTGCAATACAGTACTATAACGTGAATATTATCAGGTCGTGGGCGCTAATCTTATCAGCTCGCAGCTCTGCCACACAAACATGTGCAAGCGCTGATTCAGGGCCTGGGCACGTCCACCACCTCCACAAGCTTCGATACCTCACTCCCAACGCGTGGTGTATGATAGATAAATACCCCTGGAGGGTGTGAACTCTCCTCTCCGATCTCCGTAAATCACTTTATGTCCAGAACGTCCACACCTCGCAAACCGAAAACCGACAAGGCGCTCAAGTTCCGCCCCACCTTTGTATCCCCCGCTCGCGCGGCGGCTCCTACCACCACCGAGGCCGACGTAGTACTTCACGCAGCTTTCCAGAAACCTAAATCGGATCGGGGCTCTGTTCGCAGTTTCGAGATCGACTTTGTGCCCAAGATCAGTCTTCCTAACGACGTAGCGCGCTCTATGAGCAACGAGCTTGACGAAACCTTGGGTACTGGATCTACCCACAATCTTGCTGATTCGAGCGGGTTTTTGGTCTCATGCCCATCGAGTCCTGCTGTACAGCCCATCCCGATTCGCGAGGTTGACGCTAACGTACCTTTGAACGCCCCATCTACCACGAGTTTCCAATCTTCGAGCCCGAGTCACCATAGCACTACCGCCAGTATGCCGGACCAGTCCCTCGCTACGGAGAGTACAAGTCTACCGCCCTCTACAGCCGAGATGACCAAAACACATAGTCGATCGTCCTCGGATAGCGTCTCTATCGCTGCTAGCATCCCCATCCCGGTTCATGCGATAACATCCGACTCAGAGGATGAGGAATATTCCAAACCTCCGGAGCAAACTGAAGCTTCGTTTGCCATCGACCACTCGGAGAGTCACCACCCCCCATCGGTATCTTTTACTGTAACGGACCCAGCCGAGCCTGAGGCGTCCAACTCAAAGTTGGACGCCTCCCAATCATTTCATCTTATCCCCACTCCAGGCGAAGGAGAAAGCCGTAGCCGCTTTCCTTCATTCTCCTTCACTCCCGGCTCAGTCTACCCGACCGTTTCTTTCGCTCCCGGCTCGACCTCCAGCCCGCCTCTTGAACCAGCCGCCTCCAGCTCCCAGCCAGCCTCTACCGCAGCCAACTCTGCTTCTACGACACCATACCTCAAACCAACTGTGTCTACTTCGTCAGTCTCTCTAAGCCCTCAAGCGTCTCTTTCTCCGTCGCGCGATGCGTCCGCGTCCGAGTGAGTTGCCGTTCTTTGTTTTGGTGATACTATGAATCTCACGTGACTTTTTCTCGTAGACCGTTGGATCCTCGAAGTCCTCTCACCAATCAGCCGCAAATGCTCAATCAGCCTTTTGAATACCACTCACCCGCTGGAGTCCAGACCCACACCGACCAGATTCCGGAGCAGCAGCGGCCAGTTTCAATCATGGGCGCTCTTGCTGCTCCAGTTACCGAACCAGCGAATGTACCAACAGCTGGTCCTGAAATTCACGTCGATCTGGTTGGCGAACCTGAACGACAACCTGAGCCTATTGCCGAGACTCTCGAAGCGCCCAAGCACCTGGACGAAAGCACAACGATGGCTTCGTCCTGCACGACTGCCGTGATATTTAATCCCTCACCCTCGGATAGCTGGAATGTTACTAGTCTACCTGCCCTCCCTGAACCCGAATTCGAACCCGAGCTCGAACTTCAGCCTGAAAACCAACACTCGGACGACGAGATAGCGGACCACTCTAGCTCTCACGATTCCAGCTCGGATTCCAGTCACGACTCTATTCTTGACTTTAGCCAAATTCCGAACGTACCAACACATAGTTCCGAAACTCACGCCGAACCTAAACGACAGTGCGAGACTGTCGAGGAGCCTAGAGACCTGGGCGAAAGTACAGCGATGGTCTCGTCCTGTACGACTGCTGTTCTCGTTAACCATTCGCCCTCGCCCACGGACAGCTGGAACGTTACTAGCCGGCCCGTTCTTCCCGACCCCGAACCGGAACGGAGCCCCGAAGACAAACACTCAGACGATGAGTTAGCAGACCAATCTGGCTCTCACGATTCAAGCTTCGACTCCAGTCACGACTCTAATCATAACTTTGGCCAAATTCCAAACGTGCCGACACAAAGTCCCGGAATTCCCACCGATCTTGTCACTGAACCCGAACGACAGCCCCATGACTTTAGCCAAATTCCGAACATACCGACACAAAGTTCCGAAATTCGTGCCGATCCCGTAATTGTGTCCGAGCCGGCTACCGAAACTCTCGAGGCGCCTAGAGACTTGAGCGAAAGCACAGCGATGACCTCGTCCTGTACAACTGCCGTGGTCGTTAATCCCTCGCCCTCGCCCTCGGACAGCTGGAACGTCACTAGTCAACCCGTTCTGCCTGCACCCGTGCCCGAACCCGAAAACAAGCACTCGGACGACGAGCTTGCGGGTTGCTCCAGTTCTCACGACTCCAGTCACGATTTTAGTCACATTCCAAGCAAGTCGGCCAGCGACTCCGATAAACGACCCGACTGGTCCATCGAAGTTATGCCTACTACGCCTAAAAGCGAAAAAGAGAGCGAGAAAGAAATCGTCGAGGAACCTTTATCGATCGCTGAGGCCACCGTTGTGGATATCGTCGCTCCTGTAGCAGATACAAGTTTGCCTCGCGAACCTCTGCCGACTTTTTCGAATCAGAGCGATAGCGGGAACACGTCTTCGGGTACGGGATCCGAGTCGAGAGTGAGCGCGATTGCTAGTGGTCTGGTGCGTATATCAGTCTCGTTTTAACGGCTCAGAATCTGAATGGTGTTTTTTTGTTAGGCGGCTGCTGGAGTTGCCGCGTCTCTTCTTAGTGATCAGAGCGCCGATATAGTCAAACAACCCGAACCGAAGCGAATTGTACCGTATCCCATTCCGTCGTTCGGTCCCACGGAGGTATTTCGAGCGGGAACTCCTCGGCGGGATTCGACGCCCAAACCACGACGAACGAGGACCCAAGGTATCTAAATCCCACATAACCGCCCATCCCAAGATGAATTAACCATAGAACAGAACAACGAATGTCCAGGGATATGTCCGCTTTCAAACCAAAGCATCCGAGCACACCTAAATTCTCCGACGAGCTCACCACGTTCCGAGGGCAAATCTCAATCGTGTTGTCCTGGATGCAGACTGGCTCCTTGCCCTGTGTTAATGTTTCTGCTGGTCTCGCGCATTTGCACGGGGATCAATACGTGAGTTGATTTCTGATCTGCGTGTATATTTGATTTCTTATGATGTACTTGCATTCAGGCACCGGGGGTGAGAACGATTGACTACCACGTTGTATCCATTATATTAACAACCCCGATTTTGTAGATGAACTTTCTCATTTCGAAATCGCGCGTAGCAAAATGTACAGACATCGGGGACACTATAACAAGAACATACACACTCGAACTAACAGGCACAACCAGTTCCGTCCCCCGAGCGCTAGGTATGCTACTTCTGGCTATATTAGTCATAGCCACATATGCGTTTTTGTGGGGGTGGCTGTGAAGCCGCTCGACTTTCTTGATTGGAATAATTTTCTTGATTTGGGTCGATCGTTGTCGGGACGTTGAACTTTTTGGTTGCTCTTTTTGCTTTTTGAGTGGGGTGTTTGATCTATGTTGGCGATGCTAGGTGGCCTCGTGATGTACGATATGTCTGGTTGTAAAGTAATCGAACGGGAGAGGATCCGGATGGCTATATCAGACCCGGAATGAGGATCGATTGCAGTTTTGGCATTATGACATGCGTAAACGATGCTGTTCTTGATGTTGTTCACCCGTATATCCCGGATGGTATCATCTCTAACTGTTGAGGCAACGTAAGCTGCCGACTCGATTGTACTGTAGCTGTTCTTGTGGGGAGCATATATCTATCCACTATTTCTTGGTCATTCTCTCGAATTTCGCAGTTAAAACCTTGTCGAAACATCTGAAACACGATATATAGATTTTATTGAATTGAAGCACATCTTTAAAACGCGCAGACTACACAGACACAAGGCGTTTCAATAACTTGATTTACTTGCCGATGTAGCAGCTGTAAGAGGCACGTAAGGGCTACGTCGATGATTTAACCGCGAGATCGACTCACATGTAGTGCCCGTCGCACGCGTTCGGGTGACCGCTCGTGCTGCCGTAGTTCAGGCGCCAGCGGTTGCCCTCGTCCACAAAGTCGTCTGGGTTGCCGAGAGACACGTCGCCATGCTGAGCTCCGTTCTTGCCGATGTCTGCATCGGAGGTCAGATGTGGTTCGAGTACTAAACGGGTCCGACGGAGCGCATATACTCACAGCAGATGTAGTGTCCGGGGCAGGCGTTCGGGTGACCGTCGGTGCTGCCGAAGTTGAGCTTGAACCGGTTGCCCTGGTCGGTCACCAGGTCGGGGTTGCCGTACGACGTCTCACGCTTGGCCAACTGTAGAGGCGGGATGAGGTGTCAGCACGTTGTAAAGAGACTGGTAGGTATATGCGCTCACGTTCTCAACCGGAGAGCCGGCGACGAAGGTGGCAGCGGAGGCGACGAGAGCAATGCAAGTGGCAGAGAAGTACATGGTGATAAGAACTTAGATGTAACTTGGTGAAGCTGAAGAGTGGACTGGATGTTGGATACTGACCGGGCTTGCTGCTGGGGTATTTATACCCCTCAGGTCAGACTAAAGTGCGTGTGTGTACATGATACCTTCACAGCTGTAAACCACTGCGCACAGCTATCTGAAAAAAATCGGCACCAGTGCGATGTTAATTGTCAATATCGATTCGCTTCTCGTAACGACTCCACTTGTCCGAGCGCTAGTTCGAACATCATCAAGACGAGAAGCTGGGTGCTCATACGGTACCCCGCATGCCGAAGCTGAGCTTGAATCTCGTAATACGTAGCTATTGCCCAACTTCGAGCATGCTACCATAAGCATATATCCAGCCGTGGAACAGTAGGATGTGGTATTCCGAAGTACAGCAACAGTGTCAGAGTAGTGCTGGATAGTAAACCTCACAGCTGAATTTACGCCTTAACTTAGCACATGTTCGTATAGTAGTTATGACCCTTTATGATGTCATGCAAGTACGAGATTCTCAACTCTTTCGTTAAACTTCAATCATCGCCAAGCAAGAAGGCGATTCTTCCGCTGGAGAAATGGCAGTGCGGTTCAATTTAATCAAAATTGGATGGGTTCAGCCAAAAAGAAGCAAAAATTAGTGGCTAAGGAGCCAACCTACTCAGTCCCACGAACATGCAGTAGTCAGGGTACCGAAAGACATGATAGACTGGCTCAAAACTGCTAAGCCAGAACAACGATAGCAATGTAGATATATATACTGCGCCGTCTAACCGTTTACAATTCATTCTCAAATCTAATACAATAGCGGGGATCGTAGCCGCAACCGAGTTGGCCGAAGCGGAATCAGCTGCAAGTTGATCATGAGGTGTAAACCGTGCTTCTCCCGCATCATCGCTCTGATGCCAATGCTTCTTGGACTCTGATGCCCTGCCACAATGCGTTCCGTTACCGTTCCGTTCGGCCTCGGCGTCGAAACATTCCATGTGAACATAGATTTCAGAACATGGTCCGATTGGGTAGTATGATATAACATGCGCTGATGCCGAGAAAACGGGGGAGCGCAACGGAGAACCAGGTAGCGACTACGGCAATAAAATGAAGGCATTTATGCGGTGCTCTGATGGAGCCAAGAAGGTCAGCTCATAGCCTGAGCGCTACATTGACTTACGGTTTTGAAGGAGCCTCCACCGAAGAACATAAATGAGCCGACGGAACAATAATGAGACAAGTAAGAATCATTTTTTGAGCGCGATGAATACTGCAGTTGGACCATGGACGATTTGAACAGCCCCGTCTGTGCTATGCTAGTGAGGTGCGTGATAGACTTAGGCAGATTCAGCTCTCGGATACAGAACTCAATCTGCTTCGAGAGGTAGAGTCAATCAAACCAACAGCGAGCCGACGCTTCCTTCTCTGCCCCAAATACCAGACTGCCCGAGTAGCCCACCCCATTGAACCTTCTGCCATGGGGATGCTCATACACTCTGCACGGTGCTGGCGCCGGCGCTACATTGATAATCTTCCAGGAATTTCAACTTAGAGAATATAAACACGAGCAGGAGGGACTCTAACTCAGCATCCAACCGGTCCACTCATCCAATCACACTTAGCTACATCCAGTTCCTGTTGTCATGTACTTCCCTACCACTCTCGTCGCTTTCGTCGCCGCGGCCACCTTTGTCGCCGGTTCGCCTGTCGAACCTGTGAGTAAATCCTACTTTCAGTCTCCGTCGCATTGTACTTACTCTACTTTACCAGCTTGCTAAGCGTGAGACGTCGTACGGCAACCCCGACCTAGTTGTTGACCAGGGTAACCGCTTCAAGCTCAACTTCGGTAGCACCAATGGCCACCCGAACGCCTGCCCCGGACACTACATTTGCTGTAAGTTCACCTAATGGTACTGGTAGACTGCCGAAGTAACTTATGATATTGAACACAGATATCGGTAAGAACGGCGGCGCGCACGGCGACGTGTCTCTCGGCAACCCGGACGACTTCGTGGACGAGGGCAACCGCTGGCGCCTGAACTACGGCAGCACGAGTGGGCACCCGAACGCGTGCGACGGACACTACATGTGAGTCGATCTCACCACTATACTGTCAACAAGCACTCACGTTGCTTTTATAGCTGCTACATTAACAAGTAGGCGAAGTATATTTGACGAAAAACTGTGTATTATCGCATACACGAAATATTTTTTGGAAGGTCTAACCGCGTTTGAATAAGCCTTTGGCCAGTCAATATTCATTGGCCACTCTGATTTTATGATAAAACTTTATTCTGCGATAAATTTCGCTTTCAAGCTGGCTCCTTACTGGTTGCGCGTGATTCGAGTCAAATCCGATGAAAAGCGCGGTCTGTAACGAGTTGAGGGAAGAGTACCGCATAGCAAGTTGAGGTAAAGAGTAAGAGGGGTGACATTATGTCTTCTGGTCTAGGCTTGGGAAGATATGAAGTGTGTTTCTGGCTCTGGAAGGAAGTTAAGATAGATAGCTGCATACTGACGTAAGCTGTAAGCTCAAGCGGTTGAAACTACGCCTGTCTGAGCGGCACATCTTCATCAGCTTTTCGATGACCTGAACCTTGGCCACGGCGGATAACTGATGACTGATGGCTAATATCATATCACGGTCGTTTACATATGGAGGTTCGCATAGCCAGTCGCACGCAGGTGCCGCGCCACTGCATAAACAG
>WSTH01000793.1:0-18134 GCA_019616345.1 Ceratobasidium sp. 395
TCCGTGAAATGGGTAAATACGGGATTCTGCCGCTTAAAATCATGACTAACCCTACTCTAGTTCAAAATCTACGAGCTTGGTTTGATCAGCGGTACCGTGTACACTGGCAAATGGGCCAATGGTCTTCTTATGGCGAACCTCAAGTGGGATGCTGTGATCCCCACCAACCTGAAAGCCGGTTACTATCTTATCCGCTGGGAGACTCTTGCACTCCATCAAGCCAACACCCCACAGTTCTACCCCGAATGCGCGCAGCTCCAGGTTACCGGCACCGGAACTGCCTTCCCGACCAGCGAGTACCTCGTTTCCATCCCCGGAGCCTGGGGCGGTGAGTAATTTCGCGAAATTTAGGCCATTTTCAATATTAACTTGTCGCTCTAGCCAATGATCCAGGTGTCAATATCAACGTGAGTGTTATCTTGCAGCTTTACCCAGTCAACTCTTCGTTAACCATCGTTACAGATCTACAGCGACGCCGCTAAGACTCAAACGACCTATCAAATTCCCGGCCCGCGCATTTACCCCGGATTCAGCGGCGTCACAATTCCCACTAGCCCCGCTACCACCGCTGGCCCCACAACCACCAGCAAACCAACCCAGACTGGTGTTACCTCGGCTGCGCCAACCACCAGCGCTTCGACCGGTGGAGCCGCTCATTACGCTCAGTGCGGTGGTACTGGATGGAGTGTGAGTTAATTAATTGACACTGTATCGAGAACGGTTGCTGATCTCTTGACATGATCCAGGGCGCAACTGCTTGCGCGTCGCCGTATACCTGCACCAAAGTCAACGACGTACGTTGATTTAGGCTTCCACATTGCCTTCTAAATACTGATTAAGCCTCATTTAGTACTACTACCAGTGCCTCTAATCTCTTCACTACGTAGATTGCTGTCAGCACTATGTACTTTATTTCTTCAATCCGATATAAACATTAGATCAAACAATCAAGGAGTTAAGGTAGATACTGTCGTCCTCTTACTGGTCTTGCGGTTATAAGTTGTGTGAGTCGGTGGTGTTTGCTTGAAAATTTATGCGAAGGGAACTTGCGTAGTGAGTCTAGGTGATTCGGTTGTCGGGAGCAAATGTCTACAGAAAGAAATATCCGTAGAGAGGTGTGACTTTCAGTACTGAATGTGAAACTCAATTATACATGCGACAGTACAATGCGCACAACACGGATAAGCAGGCTCATGGCCACAATCGGTCGCGAAACTTGACTTCTTGTCCCAGCGAAGTGTGTAGCATCAGTATCATCGCAATGTTGGAATCAACAACCCCTGCTGAGCCCCAATGCACTCAGGTTTTTGTAACGTTTTTCCTTTTCTTCTCTTTGTATGTATTCCCCCTTCTACCTAATACCGGTACCCAAGGCTCAGCCATCACTGGAAAAAAGCCTTACTTGAAGAAAAACCTCTTGCTCGTCAGGCACGGCCATTCGATTGCGTATTGCCGGCATATATGCTCGCTATTAGAATCAATTATTTCAGCGCTCAAATGAACTATAAGAGACGTTTCCAAAATATCACTAAGATCATGCGTGACATATATCAGACAGCCTGCTTATGGTTACTCGGCTCAACGAGTGTTGCAGCCGTTTCGGGCCAAAATAAATAGTGCTGGCTTGAAGCGCGCTACACCTGAACAACCGCTACCACGTGACTGGGATCAACCCCTGAGGTAAACGGCTACCATCAACACCTTAGTAGTCGACAAGCCCCACTACAGCTTGGTACCTGGCACAAGTACTAGACCACATAGTAAATCAGCGGTTGAACTTAACCCTCTAAAGTCTATCAATCCTACCTATCTACCGATCTAGACAACGCTGGTCACCAGGTCTTGATTTGCGAAAAACCTCCGCGGACTCAACCGACGATTCTGCTTTTAGGTCATCTGGTCTCTCCAGTGCCCGGGACCGACCTTTCCTGACCCCTGGTGACGGAAGTCGCCCGCATGACGCAGTTCGAAAACAGATAAAAATAGACGGCAAGGCATGGAAAGCGAGCGTTAGGACGCAAGCGGTTCCGATATTCTACCTTTCAGTATGCACGGCGATGGCATATGCCCATGTCTTGCCGAAAGTTGATCATTTTCACGACCGGGCCCGCTAAATGCTACCTATAAAAACGATTGGACTTGAGACCTGCCTAGCATCGCTCATTGATCTCTTCTTACAATGGTCAAGTACGCAGTCGCTGCCGCAGTGTTGTTCTCCAGTATCGCACATGTCGCTGGCCATGGAGGAGTAACGTCTTTCTCAATCGGCGGCACAACCTATCAGGGGTGAGCCTTAAAGACGTTTATTTCGGCTCCATTGAGACCGAACTCGCACATAGATGGCAGCCATTCTTGAGCGCCGCGGGGCAGGTTACCGCCGGCCGACCTTACTCAAGTTATGACCCGATCCTGGACCCGATGGCATCAACCATGCACTGTAACGATAACGGGGCCGCCGGGCCCAGCCCACAGACACTTACAATTGCCGGTAAGGGAAGTTTGGGTGTTTCAGAGTAACGACTGACAAGAAGGTTTGCAGCTGGACAATCGATCACGGCTTACTATCCTCAATGGACGCATGCCGAGGGCCCGTACACGGTCTATCTTTCGGCGTGCCCCTCTACGGGCTGTAGCAGCGTCAATACCGGTAGTACTAAATGGGTACGCATGGTTACCCCTCTGTTTGGCGTCGAATTTACTGCCTTTTAGTTCAAAATTTACGAGCTCGGACTGATCAGTGGGACTGTGTACACTGGCAAATGGGCCAATGGTCTGCTGATGGCAAACCTCAAGTGGGAGACTACGATTCCTTCCAACTTGAAATCGGGTTATTACCTGATTCGCTGGGAGACACTCGCCCTCCACCAATCCAACACCCCACAGTTCTACCCTGAATGCGCACAGCTCCAGGTAACTGGTAGCGGAACTGCCTTCCCAACCAGTGATTATATTGTTTCTATTCCAGGGGCATGGCAAAGTACTGTGGTCAACATTTTATCAAATGCTCCAATGCTAATGTACTACTACAGAGTCCGATCCTGGCGTCACCATCGATTTGAGCCTACAATTTTCCTGATGTGGGATCGTTGCTTTATAACTCATCAATCCCAAAGATTTACAGCGAGGCTGCCAAGACTCAGACGACCTACGTGATTCCTGGACCACGCATCTACCCCGGTTTCACCGGCATTACCATTCCCACTAACCCCACGACCACCAGTAAACCAACCCAGACTGGTACTGGTACTACCTCGGCTGCGCCAAGTAGTACCTCCCCCTCAAGCGGCGGAGCCGCCCAATATGCTCAATGTGGCGGTACTGGCTGGACTGTGAGTCTCAGCTGAAGGATGACAACTATTCCGGTTCCTAACCATCGCATTCAATACAGGGCGCAACAACCTGCGTGTCGCCGTACACCTGCAAGAAGATCAATGATGTAAGAAGATCCCTACCATTCCTGTTCTGCGTTCTAATGGGTCTTTGTTTTAGTACTACTACCAGTGTCTCTAATCCTCCTTGCCCCGTTCTGTACTCTTCTCTTCTCAAACAAGCGCAAGCGTTGAAATGTATGTTGTGGATATCTTGCAACACCTCATTGTGCAGTCTACAGTATGCAAATCAGACAGGCGAGAGAGTTCCAAAGTTGAAAGGCCACGTGTAGCTGGCGATGAGATGCAAAGATTTCATATTGGTACACCAAGGTAGACGGCAGACATTATGTATATATGCATAGAAAAGGTTGAAACCAATCTCACCAAATCGCAAATACGACGTGGAGCGAGTAAGCGGTAGTTGGATTATGGGAGGTAGCTCGTGTTGAGGTGTTCAGGTACGCAAAGTTATAGATACGTCTTGGATGCGAGCCTCAGGCTAGACTAGATGACAACTCAAGCAACATACCCCTCATGCGACGCCCGAGAGACACATATTCGCGTAGATTATTATCCTCAATCAAAAACCGTAACGCCCAAATACCGAAATCTCGATCTGAAATGGTTGAAAAGCCTTTTATTGGTTCAGTGAAACATCCATCGACGTATCTATCGTATCACGTTTCTAACTTCTCGCCCTTCAGGTTCGCTACAAACGTCCATTCCATGGTTAACATCTACCCACATGGATTTCAAGAAAAGTAAAAGTACGCGCCTTCAGGCAGGACTCTATACCCGGTCTCTAATTCGCACTCTTTCAGATTTGCTCGCTCGCCAATCTGGCATTGTCGACTAATGATACAGTTTTCAAGTTTAGCTCTAATTGAAGTGGGAGACATATCAGCCTCAAGATCTGCTTCATACGTTCGCCAGGGCGAAAACTTAAAGGAGACGACAGGGAAGGACGTACCCTTCGGCGATTTCGACATGATCCATAACCACACATCCCGTGATCTTCACGTTCTTCCCAATTCTACAATGCTCTCCAATCACACTTCTCTTGATACTCGCTCGTTCGCCAACCGTCACGCTTGCTGGAATAAGAGAATCACTGTGCGCCGGAGCAGATTTCCCAGGTTGTTTAGTCGTTAGACGCGCCAACGCCTATCAACAGACGCAACCTGGAAGCTCAGTTCCCTACCCCTTCTTATATCTCTACCCTAACTACGCACCTGGCGATTGAGCTCCATGTATCCGGGCACGGTGTTTCCCCGTCCTGCAAACCCATCTTTTGCGCGGTGTGCAACGTAGGCTGTGCGTAGCGGCCGCCCTACTTGCGCCTTATCCTTCGTAGAAGGGTCGTCTTCGTATGGGGTGGGCATTTCGGGGGACGTAGGCGCGTTAGTAATAGCACCCGTGAGCGGATCCCGATGGATATATGCCGTCGTGTGCAGTACCGCAAGACGAAGGTAAGGATCCTGTGGCTTAAGCGCTAGACATGGAGCAAAATTAGAGTTAAAAAACCCACAATCGAAGAAATGAACGGACCTGCGCCCCACCGCTCGCGCTTACTCTTCCTGTATCCCAACTTGCATAACCACGGTAAGACCTCTTCTCGGAAAGATAGTAGCCCACTATGTTGCTGTAATGCTCCTAGAACAGAGCGTCGAAGAACATAGACATGTGAGTCGATATATCTTGCTGTGAATCGGGTTTTCGGGAACCTGATGGATCAGTCAGACTTGCATCAAAGGAGACGAAGAACCACAAACTCGGTTGTAAGCCCCATGTGAATTTCAAGTTCATCTTCGTCATCGTCATCCCCATCCACGTACAACAGTGTTTTTGTCGCCTCGTCAATCCCGATCGTCAGCTTGGGACCTAAAATGCCCATTAGACCAAATCCCTTGAGGAATGGACGACGCACCCTTATCCTTCCCATCACCTGACACCGACCGCTCATATAGTAATACACCGGCAACCGGCTCATCCACATCCTCCCTGAACGCATTCAGCAGAGTTGTTAGTGATAGACTTGGCGGCGGTAAAAAGTCACACGGTAACACAATTACGTCTAGCTACAATCACATTGGTTGAATAAGTAGTCGATTACAACTAGCTGAATAAATAGCATGCCTTGATAAGCCCTTCGATCTCACGCAACACCTGAGCGGTACCCGTAAGTACAAGATCGTCTTCATCCACGGACACAAGGTCGAGCTGCATGTTCGAGTACTCGGATCGGTGAAGGTGGTGCGAGATCTCGGGCTTGTGGGCTGATGGGCAAACAACCAGGACGTCTATACAGAACATAAGAAGCGTAGATTAGAGCTAGAATTTACGACATGCCTGAGATCCCACAGTCCTCGATCCAGTGCAGCACATGCGAGATCATTGGTCGATTCCCGACCGGAAGGAGCGCCTTTGACGCGGTCTGCCCTCCAACCTCGTTGGTGAGCGGCTGCAAACTAGTAGGGTTAGGACGGAGATAACACGACGTCGAAGACGTACTTGGCTCCGTGACCCGCCAGGATCACCGCCTGAAACTCGCGAATCCTTGGCTGGGTCTGCTCTTCGCCAACGTACATCGTGGTCAACTGATTGAGTCACCAAGCGCCGAAATAGTTGGTAAATTACCAACTTACCTTATGCTGACCAATCCGTCCTGGTTGGGAAAGCAAATCGAGCATGTGAATGCGTCCTACTTCTCCCTCCCCTCCACTGCAATGTAGTCGTTCATGCCGGCTGCTTAAAGCCCGAGGGTTGAAGTATTTCGGAATCTTCAAATCTGTCCGGCGACTGTACTGGATTGAGCCTATTGACCGACCACGCTCCGACTCTGGCTAACAAGAAGGCGCTTTGCCTTGACTTCGGACGCACGTACTAGCATCGGACAACTCGAGATGGACTCATATGTGCTGTGTGTGTAGCTCTCGGCGATGTCAACTATTTGAGGGCTGATGCTGTTATCCAATGCGACTGGCGAGCTACTCGAGCTGTCGGATCTCCGACCTCTTGCAACTCACGTAGCTTGCACCAAGGTGCTTCGGGCAAGCGAGGTACGAAGGTATACTGGTTGGGCGAGACCAGAAAGAATCGAAATGGTTTCTCAAATGTCTTATCGGTTGCTTTGAAAACTATTCCTGTTCCTCAACTAAATACGTCCTGTCTGGCCTAATTTCCAGTCCTTGGGTAAAAACCAGGTCGTAGCTAGTGATAGTCTCGAAAACCTATAGGATGTTCAAATTAGCTCGGATCACGATTCGCCTCGCTCTCCTTTTACACTCTGCCCCTGTTCTCTGTACTTCCCCTCCCGTACTTCCAACTCCTTGGTTTGAGGCCTATCCTCGAGCGTAGTAGACTTGATATATCCCGCTCTTTAAGGACTCGAATCGTTGGTGACCCGCCGTATACACTTTTTGGCTACGTGAACACCATTTCGTCAAGAATGCATGCTAGCGACTAGCTGTTGGCATGATCGGGGCACGATCAGTCAGAATAGCTGTACTAATACACTCTTGTCTTGTTGTTCTGTCATGGGTCAATTTGCGTTGGGCTGAAACCGAGCTTCGTCATGTAGAAATCACATAATCATTTTTCCATGAATAATACAAAGCGGGATGTCCAAAACAAATCCTTGTTGCTATACAACCCACCCTTTAACCTCAATTTTGGACCGACGTAATCAAAGTTCTTTTGTAACGCTGGCCCCCCATAGAAATTATGCGTGCATCTCAATAGTTGCACAAGTTCAACTGGATCGACGCGTCACTTCTTCATATCGCGTCTGAAGCTAGACCCTATTGACCGGTGTTCGTTATGGCTGCGAATAGAGGCTTTGGTCACGCTGTAGGAGGACAGGGGGGACACGGTAGCTCACACGTCCTGTAGATGTCTTGACAAAGCGCAGCTGTCGTCTCCAGCCACCAGCCGGTATGAGCGTGGGTCAAGACCGAGATGACTACATAGTCCGCAAAATCGCCTGTCCACCCCAAGTGCGTAGTTCAGCTTGAGAGTTTCGTGTGCGTCTTTTGGAGACACCATGTACACAAGTGGTTTATGTTCGTCCGGAGCGAGATCATGCAGGTTGTTGTAGGGAATGAGAGACTGGTCCTTCTTGCGTGCGGATTCTACCTGCTCCCACCTGTCTAATTCTTCTCGATAATGTCCGACCTGATATCAAACATATGGGAAGTGAGTGGCATTCAGTTGTTTGTCATTCATACACGCACCACGACTTCCCAGATGGTCGGAGGAAAACTACACCTCCCGCACTTAAAATTGTTGCCAATGATTGACAACTCGGCATGCGTTGCATTCGGGCGCCCCAGGTCAGCGAGCAAGCGTCGGCAAATCAGAGTCCCTTGCCCATCGAACGCGATCGGATCGTGGTCCCATCGCACTCCGTACGAGTTGATGTTTTCGGCAGAGAAGGGTGGCTTCTTATCCTGGGAAGAGCACACCATGGGGTAACAGAGACTACCTCCTTTTCTAATGAACCTCGAATCCGCGCGGAGTAGAATCTTGGTTGTCTCACGAAGCCTAGACGTGTCGGTGGTACAGCCGAGATGGACGGGACTTGGAAACATAATGGTTGATTTCGGGATCGTGGTGTCGTCCAACGATCCTGGAGGTCGAATGTTCAGGAAGTGCAATGGGTTTTGTGTTTTTGTGACGGATGTCTGGCTTGTTGCCTCGCTGGTAAGACCTGGTTTAGCAGTAAGGGCGTCCTGCCCTGATTTCAAGATATCGACCAGCTTCTGTTCGACGCCGACCTCCCACTCCTCAATCTCGCTTTGGATCTGATCTCCGTGGTCCTGAAGCATCTCTTCAAATCGGTATGCGCTGATGTTCTTTGCTAGCAAGCTTTTAATAACTGTTAGTTCGAGGAGCTCGGCCAATGACGGGAACGGCCTCATTGTGTCCCTCCGGCTAGGATCTGCATCGAAGAGCCCGACCGGCCTGCTCGCTCCATGGGAGAAGTCGTTTGGAATCGCCGAGCTACGATCAGAACCTGATTGAATCGTCACCCGGTGAAGGAGAGGAAGCGAGTCTTGAAAAGAAATTGAGAAGTAATGAAGCTCAGTGATATGCGAGTGAAGTCCAGCCATTCGTTCTTTCTGTGTGTGATGCGGCTTCCTGCTGGATGATAGGCTGTCAATACAATGTTATACTGAACGACTCTAGCTGAAACATAGTCCCGTACTGCGGTATTTTGGCTCGTTGTAACAAGTTGCGCGGGAGTTACAGTTGGTTGGTTAGGGTTGAGAAGCTGGCAAGTTAGGATGTTCCCGATTCACCGACTAATGACAATGTCAGCATATGACGCACGTGAACGTGTTCGGCTTTTCCCTTTGACCATGCTGTTGACATGAGGATGGATTGCCTGGAGCCAAATCCTCACTTGGACCCTAATCGCCGACCACCTGGCGAGAGCTGGTGTATGGGGGCCCGCAGGTCCCCTTCCTGGACTGTCCAGTCACGTGAGCAGCCAAATTGGGAACCTAGTACTGTACTGGCAAGAGAATAACGTCGGTCCCCGGTCCCGGGCACGGCCGACGCGACGCTCGGAATTTCCAATGTCCCGTGTCCCACCGGACACCGACGCAGCGGGACACATCTTTCCTAATATGGTAATTGTTCGATATACAATTAAAATCGAGCAAAAAAACAGCCAAAACAAATATAGGGTCTTATGCGACATACTTTTGACTTGAATGAGAACTAAAAATGCTTGTGAAAAGCTCTCCCGAGACCTCTAAATGCCCGTCGATGCCGGGTGACCATAGCTACCGACGTTCGGCAAGCCAATGTCCCATGTCCCCAAGGCCGCCGACGCGGCGGGGCAGAGGTACCAAAGACAACCACACAGAGCCAAGCACCCGTTGTTTTTACGTAAGCGACGTTATTCTCTTGCCAGTACAGTAGCTGCGGGCAAAGGGACGTGGCACGCCTGCCACATAGCTATGTAAATTACGTGAAAATAAATATAAAATTGAATTCTGTAAATTGATTCGGGAACACCAAGAAAGTATGAAAAAATCAATCGTATACTGTGGTATAGCATACCCGCGAACCCATCAAGTGATCTTCTATGGCGTGTCGAGCCATCTTTTGCGAGTGTCGGAAAATACATACAGAGAGCTATCATTGGGTGCATGTATAGAATTTAATTCTGTAGATATACACAGCATTTACATACATACTTCAATCATTGTCATCAAACTGCATATCCTTGTCATCTGAAACTTCATCTCCTGCCAACCTATCTTCTTGCCCTCCCTTCTCTGTGTCCACAATCCTGCTCCATACAGACTCTGTAGCCTGAGAGATACGCTGATGATATCTCTCTAACGCCAAGTAAACCTCTTCAATTTCTTCTTGAGGGTGGTCTTTGCTCAAACAGTTTTGTTGAGTGTACAAAGCTTCGTCAGGGAAAATGGGGTGTTAAGTTTCAGCCAAACTGAGTAAAATTTAGCTAAATTAAGGGATTTAGAACTTTAACAACCCCCCCCTTTTCGTTCAGCCAAATTTACCTGAATTTGCCTGGGGGGGTCCTCAATTTAGGTAAATTTAGGTAAATTTACCCTGGATTTAGGAATTTCCAATTGTGCCAGATCTGTCTCAAAACACTTTTTTGGCATACTAGTGTATGCTGGGAGGGCTTAGGGCATGTCTGGTGGCTTCTGGCACCAGATTTATGGAATTTAGGTCAATTTAGCTAAATTTAGCTAAATTTGCTAAATGGCCTAAATTCAGGTAAATTGAAACCCCAGATCTTAATGAAAGGGGAGGTTTTTCCTGATGTTATTGAATTGTTGATCGAGTTGTGGAACTGTGAGCTGGGAAATTATGAGCTCCCGGACCGGACAAAGCCCAGGGACAATATGATTTTAGTGGTACATAGCACTGAAAATGTCTGAAGGATGGTGAAATCACGTGAATAGTGCTGAATTGTACTGAATTCACATGAATACACTAGACATCTACTCTATCACCTTGCTTGCCAAGGTCTCTCCCCCCCCCAAAATGAAGCATGCATGAGCGCCGCCTCGCGGCCCTTTCTTGCCAATTGTGTCCCGTGACTTACCATGACTAAGCAAGCTCACAAGCAATCTTCTGGCAAGTTACGTTGTGACCTCTCCCAGGGAATAGTTTTATTAGGAGCATCCTGGGATATATGCGTGCAACTAACACATGTTTGGTGAACGTTAGACACGCAAGCTGCCGGGGCACTGCCCCAGCCCAGGTATTGTTGGCAAGTGGGTGGTTTGGTGGTAGCGCTCTAGATTGCTGAAAAAGATGAACGGAATATTAGAAATAGTGCTACAGATTGCAGGCTAGACCTACTTGTAGGTTATAGAAATTAAAATGTATATATTGAACGATAGAACAAATACAAAAGGAATGTGAGTATGAGGATGAGGATGAGTAGGAGAGGGCTTGTAGAGCCTGTATTTATACCCTACAGTTATGCGCTCCGAGTCATATGCGTAAGTGCTGCGCATACACATGACTCAGTTACTGACTCACAATTCTCATATGTTCCATTACATTTGAGCGGTTTCTACATAGTTCATCTAAACACTCCTTGTAGATGTCAGCCGACAGATCTGACTAATCTCCGGGACATGCCTTTGTCTCAAGTATACAGCCCCAAACCAAGGTATGTGCTGGATGGGGTCTATGTGGTGCTAGCCAGTAGCGATTAGGGATTTCTGACACTTGTATTTGCTAAATCGAGCCTTGGAAGAGAGCTGTAGATGAGGGCATACTGAGCATATATCCTCTGTTCAAGCCCGGCATTGGACGTGGTGGCATGTGCCTCAACGTAACAAATTAAAACTCATCATTTGATGGAAGATCAAAGAGTTCTCCTCAGGACCTCTCTTCTTCAGCCCGTTCTCACTGGGCGACTTGAGCATGTTCATGATTCTTAGGCCACTTTCCATGCCTCAATTTGCATTGATCTCCCTCTTTCGCAATTGTGATCTTGTAGAACTCTTCAACCTAATAGCTTTCATCCTCAACTAGTCCCTTGAGTACTGCTGTCTTGTCTCGGCTCAGTAGTAGTTGACCCTATGTGGCAGCTGATGTTCTGGGACACTTTGCGCAACCAAAGATGTGATGTCGGCCATTGTAAGTACATTATAAGTACATGAGGTCTGCGCGTATTGGCTCAGGTGATGTCTTGTTCATTGCTGGTGGTCAAATCTGTGGTTTAACTCTTTGCCTGGGGCCTGTTAACTCTTTTATATCCAATGGCAGAAACATGAAAGCCAATTGGAGTGGTGAATAACTGGTACAGACTAGAGTGGGACCAATATGTGGTTAGCGTACAAGGTCGGTCTTTGTATGCGGTACGGGAATACCCCAGGTGGTGACCGAGACTCTGGAAGAAGGCCGGGTAAGCCCCTCCAAGGAGTATAGATTCATTGCTTTCTGTAGCTTAGCGGTCATGTCAATACTGACAAAACTGTTGGAATGATGAAGTGAACAGCTTTTGGCCGCGGTTCTCAGAAGAGCGAGATGGAATCTCAACGGGCGTGTTTACCGGGCCGCCAGTTATGATGCGTCCTGGAGCTGCAAAGTCACGCAATTGGTCAGTATAGATGTTCCGGTGTCGTTTGGACTCGAGTTATATGGTGGACCACAACAGGAAAAAATAATTATAAATTTTTGTGATTTCTTGGGTGGACCTTTTTTGCAGCTAGAGACCTTGCTGGGGCAAGGTGATCAAAAAATGACGGGTCTCAGGGTTGTTCTTGGTAATCAGTGCTTCCAGCCTGTTGGGATAAGTGTGCTTGGGTCATGTCGCACTCCTCAACACAGACTTTATCTTTGAGATCCATTCCTAGAAGTCGCACTCATGCTAAGAATTATATCAGGCTTAAATCATTATCTACGAGCTAGCTATAGAAATGTAGGAAACTCTCAAGCAAGAATAGAGAGGGAAGTTTGCTGAATGGATAGTATGAATTGTGTGTATGACCCGCCCCACCGGCCTGGTATTCCTGTATATTGTGCATATTCACATAAATTAAAATAACTAAAGGTTCTTCTCTTCTATTTGGCGCCAGTATCACAGGTCGGCAACTATAGCTTCGATTCGGTAGATGGACAAATGTCTGCATGAAATACTACAGTACTAGATCTGATGTCACCGAGGCGGATTGAAAGCACCTCCAATCTATCATGACGCATACATAGAGTACACCCACATCCAAGGCATGTACAAGCAATGCAAAGGCACTGCTATTGCCGTTCTATGCCTACAGACTAAAGTATTGCACAGTTTTGTTATCTTCTATGAGGTATTAGTGGGTTGTTTACGTCTGCCGCCCTGTTCAACGTCCAGACTGCATGAATTTTGCCCCATGTAGAAGTCCCTTCTAAGAGTGATAAGTATGAGGCTTGGTACCTCGACTCTCTATCTTGGCTGCGTATCTCGCGTTGATCGACAACCTCCAATGCTGGCGTGAGGGGGGAAAGGGCAAAAGCAGACAAGTTGATTAAACTCCGCAAGTGGGCAAGGTGCCCAGCCCGGCATGGGCCCTTTCTAGTTTCTTTGGTCACGTGAATTCACATAAATTCACAAGAATTGGTGTGAGTGTGGGAGCAGTGAAAATGGTGATTACTGTTAATTCTGGTGAACCAAGTATTCAGTTTGTGATTTCATGTTTTCATGTGAATTCATGTGAATTCATATGAACCAACTTCATCACGAAATTGGTGCATGCCAGATGTTGAAATACATGTACAATACAAAGCAACAGTCCCATCAGCTACATATGACACCTTACAGGCACAAATGTAACTGTTGAAAATCCTAGCAAATATATCGCACTACATGTTGTGTGTCAGCCATTCCAACAAGTGTACGTTGTTCGGAGCCTGACGACCAATTGTAAACGCGCCGCTTCCTGGCGGCTGAAATACATATCTGCCCCATCCTGACAATTGAAATACATAAGTTTCATTGGGCTGTTCTAGCACTGATGTGTGGACCACTGTCTGGGGGTTACATACATCCGGTGAAACGGCTGCTCTCGAAGTACAAGGATACCACATGCATTGAGGCAAATTATATTTCAATAATATGTCAGACCGGCCATACGATTAACAGCGTTGTTCACAACAACAACACGATTGAACGGATGGGAACCAATCTTAATTTTGTATCATTTTTGTGCCATTGTGTGAATCAAAATTCATACATTGGCTCGTATTCACCAGTATCTGAGTAAACGGATTCATCTGAGCCTGATTCAGTGCCGGCGTCAGAGTCATCATCCTCACCCTCCAACTGTATCCCTCCATATTCATTGGTCTCACCCACACCATCTTCAACATCAACTTCTCCCTTGTCCTCATCCTCGCCCTTGCCCTTGCTCTTGCTCTCGCCCTTGCCCTTGCCCTTGCCTCCAATGCCCTCGTTCTTGTCTATGTAATGAGTTTGCGGGTCAGTGCTTTTCGTATACTTGCTGAATGTCACTCACCCTCGCCTTCTTCCACAGTGACTGCAGGTTGTCCGGCCTTCTGCTTATAATGCCCAATCCCTCCGCCGAGATATCGCATGAGCATATCTTGGTCAACAAACCTGGCCAATGTAGTTAATTGTTTTCTGTGTGATTGAAGTGTATAATTAATAGGATGTCGTACCGGTTAACATAATAGCCTTTCCAGTCGGTTCAATTGCTATTGTCGTGCGAGATAGAAGAGCCTGGCAATGGAAGAAATTTGCTTGTCATACCCACAGCAAACTCGGGGATTAAATGCGCCGCACGAATGATACATTTTGGATCTACAAAGTCAAACAAATCAGCATTATCTTGATTGTTTTTGCACTTAATGTAACTTAGCCGGTCTAATTGGTTTGTCTCCCATCCGCCGGGCCGATTGTAGTCGTAATATAGTGCTTGAACATGAACAAAATCCATTCAACGTGCCAAGTTCCTTCCATAGCTGACTTTTGCGTGGTATACTCCCAACACCTTAGCGTAGAAAAAAGGATGGGCATTGGGATGATCTGGGTCCGGCTCTGCAGGAAGTAACACGAAGCAGTTGGACGTCAAAGGGTTAATGACATCTTGGTCACGAAGAACATCGTAGGTTGTATAGTTCAGTCAAAGCGTTTGGTGGCGATACATCCGTCCGTTCTGGAATTGGATCTGACCTAATTTGTGATCACCGAAGTCGGGGTGGTCGCAGCTGCCCAAGAATCGGGCTAGGAGGTGTCGTTTTAGCTGGAGAGTGAACAGCTAAATGGAATGTTAGTCTTGTATACAATTTGTCTTAATTACATACCTGAACCGCTTTGTCACTGCATTGACGTTTGACCCAGAGATCAATGCTCGGTATCATATCCTCTGATCAGTCCCTCTGACCGATGGAGTATGGGTCGCCTGAAAAAAGCGATTCCAAATCGGCATTGCCTTTAGACACGGTGTCAGCAGGCTCAGCGAGCTGTTTGAGTTCAGTGTCAATGTCTTCAAGCACCATGCAGATGTCACTGATGCGCGTCATCTGCTCGACTTCGTTCCGCCAATTGGTTTGCTTGTATTGTGCCTTTATCCTTTGGATAGTCAGTTTGCCCTATGTAACATGATTAATAAAGCTGCTGTAGATACAAAACTGACTCACAATTTGGGTTGAGTATGAGTCCGTTGTTCCAAACTCTTCAATATTTGGCACATAATCGCCCATAGAGTGTGTTTTGTAGGTATTCAAGTTTAAAACACATCTTCGGCGCCCGTTGCCCCCCTCGGATGCCGCTTTTTTCGTTACTTGTTTGCCTTTAGCGCTCGATTTTGCTTTGCTTGACTTGTACTGCTTTTGCCAGCGAGCATATTCTTGTGGAGTTTCACGAACATCCAGAGACTCGGTGAGTTTTGCAAAGTTTTGAAGCGTGAGACCTAGTTTACTCTTTAGACTTTCAAGCATTTTTAACGTTACCTTTGTATGTAGCTGTGATTTGGCAAGCCCATGCCACGACGCAAACAAGAATATCAAGGTTCGTGCCGGTTCCTCGCATATAGGTGGCAGTAACCCTTTGAATACCGCTATGCAGCACTTAGTAAAGGGTATGGGATATTAGCGTAAAACTATACTAAGTGTACGTGGATGTGCACAAACCTGTAAGATATCCTCAAAGTCTCGTGCCGCCATGCGGCTCATGCTCGCAACGTCCTGGGCGAACAATCAAATCGTTGTACTGAAAGTAGGAACCGCACGGAAGCTGAAATTACTTAAGCATATGCATAAGTAGCAATCAGTGGAATGATACTCACTGTTTATTGAACTCAATTACAGACCCGTTTCCATTGAGGTGCACTAAACAAACCAGGTGCTTAAAAACTGCCTTCCATACGCCAAGCTCGATTTCATGCAGTTGGTCTACGACAAGTGCAGAGTAAATGTTAAATTCGCCTCCCAAACGTTCTGTGAACGCATTCCGAGATGCGTGAAGGGGATTTATTAGCACAGGGCATAAGGCAATAATAAATAGACCACTTACCAGAGTGGGCACGTATGATTCGCCCTTTAGTAAAGCTTTGACGGCCTTGCTTTGAACCAATCGCCCCAGTTTGAGGACAAGGTTGCGCGCCTTTCCTATCTGCTTTTTGTATCTTTTGCCCCCTATTCGTCGCTTAACAACTCGGATATTGGCGTTTCGGGATGTTCCAACCATTGAGGCCGACGACTTTTTGACAAGGCAGCACGGGCAAAGACATCCTCCACCGTTACGGATGGCTGCAATAAGCACCCTAACAATGTAGCAATGTTAGCGGTCGCTTATTACAAGTTAAAGCATTCTCACTTTTTGGGGTAGTCCGCCAAGTAGGTCAAGATTCGAGGGAAGACTCTGCGTGTAATCCCATCGGCACACTTGATTTTGACGCCGTTGAAATATGCGTCAAGGAATTCATCATCCATCAGTGCCTTCCAAACCTCCTGCGTCAGCTCACGTCAAAGGTGAGTAATTAGTGCATCGGTTGGCGCTTTACTGTGGAGCTTCGTGATCTCCTCTCGGATCGCGTCAGGCAACTGTAGACAGGTTAAATATATAAGTCAAATAGAATGAGAGAGTGCATAACGACGAACTGTTGGAATATGCGCTAAATCATATACTGAGCCTGAGAGAGGCTTAGCCCTTTCGTACTTTGTGACATTGCCAAACGACCCAAAAATTGGCCAACCTTTCGCATGGCAAAAGTTTCCGAATTGGAGGCCGTCTGATGGAAACATGAACGCAGCCACGCATTGAGGGAGTTCGCATGCGGAATTCTCAATCTTGAGACCTTGGACTTCACGGTGGTAGCGCATCATCGCCGGGGATGAATAAATCTTGTCCCTAATCTCAACTGGTGTGGTCCCAGGTGGAGAGTCGGGCGGGATCCAATACTCCTCGTACGGCTCGTAGCAAAAGCTCTTCTCAATGTTGTGCGAGAAGTGCTTCTTCATCTGGTCAATCAGACTATACTTTCAAAACCCGGGAACTTCATAAAATGCGGGCTCCTTGGACGATGCGGCAGTGGGGCGAGGGGGGATTCGGACGTAGAGGGGTATAGTCTGCCAGCCTTGCAAAGGTGGGCAGGTTGGGTCCCATGTTTTAGCCACCTCCGCCAGTTGATCATCGAGCCCGCGGAAGTTGACCCCAATTATATTGTTTCAGTCAAAGTTGGGTTGGAGGATCACATTGTTACACAGTGAGTGGCGATTGTCAAGGGATTTAACATGGCCCCCAAGCCAGTGATAACGTTGGATATAGAATGTCAAGATGTTGGGGCACGGCGCGATGATGTCTTCAACAGACCAGGTAGTTGCAGGTGGAGTGTGGGTGGGGGCATGATCGTCGCTGTTGGTTGAGTCTATGGTGTCGGGGATGGAAAGGGGGCGCGTATCGTAAACACAATATCACCCAAAGAGATCTGGCTCCGTAGCAAAAGCCTGGCGTTGGCGGCGTGATTGTGCGGCCTCTCGGGACGTGCCTGGAGCTGGCTTGGGCCGTGGCAGAGGTGGTGGGCCCTCTGGGAGAGTGTCATGTTGCTCACGGAAAGAAGTATTCAAACGGCGCGCGCGAGATCGAGTGAGGGGAGGAGGGGGTCGAACATCAGCTACTAGCAAAGCTACGGGCACAGGAATGGGGGTAGGAAGCGAGTTGTTAGTGTTGCATAAATCCTAAAATAAGCTGTTAGTGGACAAAGTACATAAATGCACGATATGTAAGTCCTTACAGGGTTGTCCGCCAAATCTGGTACCAAGTTATCAAGACGAGGCCGTTTGGAGGGACGCTCACACGCGTCAAGCTGATTGTCGATGGCCTTGTTGAGAGCCTTCACGTGCGGGCAAGAGCCTTGATGCATCGTTCGACTCTTGCGAGAGTGGAACGCGTTGTCGCCGGTTCGATCGCATCCATCAATGCATTCATAGCGCATAGCGTAGACAGGGGGAAGGGGAACGGTAGAGCGAGAGGTGGGGGGATCAGTAAGTACAATGCTTGTCTCAAATTGTATACACATACCTTGGCAGGAAAAACAGCCTGACCGAATGAGAGCTAGTCGCCGAATGTTGTGACCTTAGCCACGACCCCTTATCTTTTTTCTTGTGGCTCACTCTTTACTTAAGCCACACTGCTTTGAATGGCACCTCCTAGAAGCTGCCATTCACTTTGCAGCCTTGACTCACCCTTTACAGCACGACACTGCTTTGCACAGTCGACCGCAGCAACCTTCTTTCTTAGTCACTCCTTTACGATTGGTC
>WSTH01000794.1:0-18133 GCA_019616345.1 Ceratobasidium sp. 395
GAAGATCTATGGCGTCATGTTTGTCGCGCATATAGCTACATTTACTCACGAGGGTTAACAAAACAAGCGTTCCAAAGTACATAATAGTAGGGCACCGAAGATCTCTGATAGGTCCACGTTAGCTTGAGGTACGAAGCGTTTCAAAGCAACAGCATGTTCAAGTGTTATAGCTATCATTGCACAGCTCCGCGCTACAAAGATCGTTGGTGCAGAACTGCTGGTGCATGACGGCGATTCTAGCAGAGCGTGCATTATGATCGCTCGACGTAATCGCTTACTCTCACTATCTTTTACACGTTTTTCAGTTTAATCCGATCTCCTCACTTGTACAGGAGAACGATGGCAGACTCTTCAGGGTTTTATACCCAGCCGGTTTTCACCTATTTTTGGATTTTATCCAACTCGGGGGTACTCAGCGGCTGTGAATCACTTAAGCGCAGCGTATCGCAGTGCCAAGTAATGATGAGTTATGCACTGTTACTTCTCTGAGGAGGATCGATATCCTGAATTTTGGGACGAAAGTCAGATTTTAGCTACCTTCTCAAAAACGGAGTTTTTTCGATACTTTTCAACGTGTCGAAATTAGTTATGATTCGCAAAGATGCCAATTTTCGATACATTCAAAAGTACTAAATAATAGTACGTTCTACTTTTCAGCGATTACACTCAAACCAGCTAAGTCCCGCATGCGATTTTTTAGCATCTTTCATGGCTACACGAAAACAGCCGCATTTTCGCCATGTTCAAAGCGGAATTATGGCATGTATTAGGGGCAACTGTTAGATTTCATATCGAATAAAGGGATTAAACTTACCGAAATTCGCCAAGTTTGATGCGGAAAGGAGACACTAGGTGACGCATTGTCTTGCCTCAGTTAAAAAAGACGTTAGTGTAATACTGTAGTGTTTAACTCACTGACAATAAGTAAAATACGTGGCTAGCGTGGTACTTGAAAGGGTGTTCAATCGTACCATCAAAGCGATCGTATCATTACGAACGGAGGCAAGTTCAAGTACAAGAAAAGTTGTCATATATACTGCAATGACGCACAACGTCAGTACGGAACCCATTGACATAACAGACAGGGCGTACCATCGAGTACGAAACTGGAGAGCTGAACGAACATCCAAAGGCCGCTAGCCCGATAAATCAGACACCGAACGAGTTCAGGAGCCGCCGCTCGAGCAACGCAAGATGCTGCGCGCCCTAGCATCAAGTTATAATCTGGTATCAAAGTCAGTCAAACTCGAAGCTGAATTTCCCAAACTGTGAGTGCCAGTCGTGAGTTGGGAGGGCCCACCCGAGCAAGTCAACGGGGCATACTAAAGGAGCGGCGCATGTTGTTGAGTGCTGGGCGCAATCAGTATAGTTGTGATTCGGCACGAGTCGGGCGTGTCGCTGTGCGCACGGCGTGGCCCACCACGCCGCACCAACTTTTCCCCTTGTCAATAGCGGTATATACGCGCGCATATTCCGCCGACTGCGCTGAGTGTGTGCCGAGAGGGCGCTGGTTAGGTGGGGAGGATGTGGACGTGGTGGGTGTGGTTTGGGTGCAGTGGCCATGTCAGAGTTGAAGTCGGAGCCTGGCGGTTGAATCCGCCAATCAGCGAGTGTCGATCGGCGCTTAGCAGTGGCGCAGGGTAAACGTCATCCGCAGTCGCTCCACATCAAGCGTCATCGTATATATGATCCTTTCACTCCACGCCCACCACTTTTCCCTTCTCTCTCCCGCCATCAACTTCCCCTTCTCTTCTGCTCTGTGGCTATGTAGTACGTGTATTGTTTGATTCTAATTATGTTTAGGGCCCGGGCTAACATCTACTTGACGCGACGCAGGACAGCAATGCATAACCTAATGGGAGGACTTAGTTAGGTAAGTATGTGCTTAATGTCCGTGTTGGTGGCTATGCATAGCTGTGCTGCTAATAACATCAAGACTTAAGCCAAAGCTGACGCCACATCTGCTTTGTTATACAGGCTAAGGTCGGGAAGAGTGGTGCGAAGGGCAGGCAGAGTGGCGGCGTGGGGTCTGTTTCTGTCCTAATCTGTACCCGAATGTAGATTCATGCAGTATATAACATGCTCTGAATGATGCTAAAAATCGTAAAATTTGAGTTTGTTTGAACATTCCTAAATCCGTAGAGATTTGAGCCAATTTTAGTGATGAGCGGCCGTTGCGGATCATCACAAATAAAGTTATGATTGAGCACTAAATTAATACGCATGTGTCCCTTTATTTGTATAGAAAGTTGTTGAAAAAAGGCACAAAAGTCATGGAAAGTGGCAGGTCTTGAATTACCTATTTTTGGCACGTCAAGTTGTTATCTTTGATGCCAAAATCCGCATCTTTCAACACAAACATAATTCCGAAAGATGTCGAAATGTGTACTATGAAAGATCCCAAAATTCAGGATTTTTATCCTACTAAGAGCTTGAACTCCCCTCCGTATGCCTGACCCTTTCTTGCTCTTCCTGTTCCTCGTGCGAGCCCCTAGCATCATAAAGCTATCAATTAGAGAGCCGTAGAACGATGTTACAACCGACTTACGGAAGTGGATGCTCTTCGATCGGTAAACAGACAAGAAACATGACAACTGCAACCACGGCCTGGCAAACGAAAACCTTGTGGAGAGCTTTTTGGTATGAGCGAACCGCTACTTGGCGGAGGGGCGCTTCCAACGTGGGAATTACTGCCGTGGAGTGTCTAAAGAATAGACCTTGGCTGTCAATGTAGGTTTGGCTTGTTGACGAGCTATACTGGCCTAATACGTTGAATAATCTAAATAATGGGCGCGATCAGCTGGTTCGGTTTGTTCGAAAAAGTATTTCGTACCTCGTTCGCATTTGTTCCATGTACCCCCTTTCTAAGTGTGCTTACTAGTACAGCCTGTACTAAAGCACCGCTTAAGCTGACACCGAGCACTTGCCCAGTAGTTCTAAACAAATACATAGCTGTCGAACCGAGTTTGGGAAGCCAAAAGGACGCATATAAGTTAGGATTCACTTACTACCGGTAGCAACAGCATATTCCTTCTTGTCAATCCCGGCAATAAGAGCCTAAAAACCTGTTAGAACGTATCGAAGAAGCAGAGCATATATCAACATACTATTAGCGTAGAAGTGGCGAGTGCGCTGATACCGAGGCCATTGAATATGACATCTCCCCAGAGATGATACTCAGCCGTAGATTCGTTCCAAGATGCAAGTAGGACATATGAAACCAGCATGGCAATGGATGAACATAGTATCAAATGGTAGTATCTGCCAGTCTTTTGCATTACCCTAATCGAGCGATCGTGAATATAACCGTAGTCCGCGTGGAGGACAAATGCTACTCACCAGCCAGCAAGCATACTACCGCACGAACCAGCTATCTAGAAAGCGATGTATGTTTCAGTTTTTGACCTAGTCTATCATCCTTGTTGATACAAACCGCATTGGGTAACAAGTGCAGACCTACATAGGTACACTAGCGTCAAGACACTTTGCCTAATATCCGGGGTACAACATGGGTTGCTTACCGGAATCAGCAGCAGACCTCAGCCTAACTGCTGTGAAATAGAGCGGTACATTATATATCTGGACAATGTCAACGACCCGCACATTGTCGATCTTTTGGTAAGACATACTGTAGAAATTGCATCTAGAGCTCCACAACTTTACCAAACAACGTAAGTGGTGGAAACGAAAGGAAATTATAGAGTGAACTCACAGGTTCGCCAACGCAACAGCCAAAGGAGTTCTCCTCGTAAGCAAATTTAACGGCATGATAGGCTCTACTGCAAAATGTGCCTCGACATATATGAATGCCACGCCTGAGGTAGCGCCTACAAAGAATAAACCAAGGATCAGGCTACTACTCCAATCCAAGTCCTCGCTGGTTTTCAGGGACAGCCCCAAGAGCAAACACCCTACACTCGTAACCAGCGTGAAAGACCCAGCATAATCAATACGAGCAAGCTTCTGTCTCGCCGTCTGCTTTGGCCGTGGAAGCGTGACGTTAAGCTTTGTGACCACTAGGACTGCAGATAAAAAAAGGATCGGGATCTGCAGGCGGCTATATAAGCGACCACGTTAACGTAGGAGTAAAACATACCTGAACTAGAAAAGCGAATCGCCTGGGGCTCTAGTTGAGACCACAAGTATTACCAGTGCGTTAGGCGTCTCTTACCATCCAAAAATGTCATTAATCCAGCCTCCTAATGGGCCACCTATACCGGTGCCTAAGCCAAATACACTAATGTATCTTAACATCTAGGCCCCTACGGATGAGTTGAATTAACTCTTACATATTTGCGAGTCCTTGATATAGTCCTCGTTGTTTCCTTGGTAAGAAGTACTATGAGGGGTGATAACAGAGGGGCTTGGCACACTTACAATGGGATGAGATCCGTCATAACAATGCTCGATACTGTATTCCTAGTCTAAGCAAGGAGCAATCACTAAGGGTCACATGTACCTGCAAAAACTCTAGAGCAAATTAGACGAAGACTGAAACCATGTTAAATACTTCTTCTTACCCCCCGCCTCCCATTCCAGCGATTGCTCGAGCAAGGATCAAGAGTTCCATCGACGGTGCCAGACCGCAAAACACTGTTCCAGTGCCTATTTGAAGTAGTCACAATATTATAACGAATACGCACTAGCCGACGTATCATTCACGTACCGAACAAAAATAGCCCGAGCATCATCGCCCTCTTTCGGCCCAAGATGTCACTCAGTCGGCCATACAATGGAGTAAAACAGCAGACACTAAGCAGATATGAGGTCCCAAGATATGAAACTTGGTGTGACTTGTTGAAGTACGAGCCGATGGGGGAGAGCAGCGTTGCAACTATAGTTGTGTCTAAGGAGCCAAGAAACACAGCAGCCCATAAGCCTGCGAGCACCCAGAAGAGATCTTTCTGACGTAACGTGTTAGTAGTTGGGTGAGTCGAGGCTGAAGTAGTTGATGTGCTGACGTTGGGATCATCATTGTAGGTCTGGATTGTATCCTGATCGTCAGCGTCAGGAAGAAGTCTCTGCCTTTCACTACTGAGTTTGGGAGAAACAGACATGGTGGTACTGGTTCAGATTCAGGCCATCTTAATAAGAGGTATGCGGATCAAACCTTGCGATCAAACACGGGCTATGCGCCGGCCTCGTTGATCAGCTTCGCCAAGTCACGTCAATTCAAACGTGCGGGCATCATGGCCGTTCGTAGCGGTATTTGAGGAACTCTTGGTTTTGACTCTACCAGGTTCGCCAGCATTCCCGCCTGGTCTCAAATGGGGAAAGTAACAACATACTGCCAGGCAAGTGTTTTTATCGTATTTGGAATACTACACCATTGAGCGTACACAACCGAACCCGGGGTTTAGTTGTCTGGGTGTTCTCCTGAAGTTCCCGAAATGGCGAGAGACTATGTTGACGACCCCGACCGGTTTGGTCCAGATGTGTGTGCTGCCATAGACTTGTTGACGCAAGGCGATGAGGCCGAGGGACAGGAATCCCTTACCATCATCGGTAAGCGCTCTTCGTAGAGAACTTGCCCTTTTGATTTTTTCGGCCTCAAGTTAGACTTATATCATATTCCGATTAGGTCCTTTTGCTGACGACGGCAAATCCTGGTTAGAGCTACATGGCTATAGTACGTTCCGAGTGGATTGGATCTATTCTTGAGCATTGACACCAGCTGATTAGGCGTCGAACAGGCTCTGGCCCTTCCTGAAGGCCGCGTTCGCGCTGTATCTGGCTGCTCCATGGGTGGCATGTTCGATATGGGCTTTTGCGGCGGCCCAAATGGCGATTCAGATGGAGCGCTGGTATCTTTTGGCTCATGCTTTTTTGTTATTTCTGCCGCGCTCCCTATCCTGGACGCAGCAACAGCCGGTCGCGTATCAGTCCGGAGGTTCTGGAACCTGGTGATTGCGAAGGGGCACCTTGACGCACATAACTACTACTGCCTACCAGGAGTCGAGTACGGACCTATAGCAAAGTACTGGGAGCAGTTTCCTTGGGTGTTTGGAGACCTCTCAAGAAAGGGTCTGATGGAGCTCGACTATCCGGGGAGAGCAGAGAAGATTGCGGAGACCATAAAGACTCGGGGGTATTGGATGTGGATGCGTCCGGACCGGTGGGCCCCTAAGTCTTACTCTTCTCCTTACGCCCCCTAGTCTGACATGGCGTTGCTTTCGATAGCTTTCCCATCGGGACCCACCACGCGTCTCGGTCGTACTTGACAGTACCGTCGCCCGTTCCTGCCCATCCAACGTCTTCCGGCCTAATTGCAACTCTTCCTCCCGAAATCTTACACACCATTGTTCTGCACCTATCACTCTTGGACATGTGCTCGTTGGCTAGGGTCAACAAAGCTGTCTATAACGCTCTCATCGGTAACATGGATGCACGCGATGTCCTTGCCAAAGCATATATGCGCTCGCAAATACCCTGGTATCTCCCGCATGGTGAGGCAGAGCTAAAGTGGTGGCACGCAAGAGGTGGCGATGAGGCGATTGGGTGGGAATATCTAAGGCGATGTTATGCTGAGAGCCATTCTATGAAGAACAGAAAAAGGATCTGGAAGGCCGCCGAGTCGATCGAGGAGGAATGTCAAAAGCAGGAGGCTACGTTCAAGGCGTAGAAACGCACCTTATATAGAGCATATATACACTATAAATACTACATGGCTTATACTCTAACTCTTAAAAACGCCACTGAGCAAAGCCCGTGCATTTGTGAGTATGGCTTTCAGTGGCCGGGTGACCTTAGTCACGGCTTAAGTTTAGTTGCCACTCAGTGGTTCGCGTGGGTGAAAAGTCCCAATTAGTGAGACGTTTGCGTCTCCAATACTTGATAGCAAGATAAAGAGGTGATTAATGTTTTTACTAGAATAACTTCATGACTTGATAGAACCAACTTGCGTTTCCACTCCGGGTGAGTGTTTGTCACGCGGTGCCAAACTTGGATACGTGTGGCGCTGTCAGGATGGTGACTACAGCAAACAGTTAAACCTATGAAACCCATCCGACCGTGCATTGCTAGGTGTACCTCTGAGTAGCCACGTATACGCCGGCAATATTACCTCTGCCAGCCGGATTGGAGTAACCTGTGCACGTTGAAGTGCAAATCCAAGCGCCAAAATATTCGAGCGTGCCCTCCTCCCATGTTTCAGTACGGTTCTCTTGGACTCTTCGATACCTTGCCAGCCTCAGGCTCCCTTTTGAAATGTAAGGGACACTCATGTAGGGTATTCAAAAGGTGTCCGCCCAAGTTACCCAAATGAGGACATTGATGAGCGCAGTTCCCAGCACGATTGCCATTTCAGACCTCGAGCGCGTCGTTCCGCCGCCTTGCGCGCCAGCGTACAACACAGCAACGGCTCCCAAAGCCTTTTCGCTCTGTGTTCTTCTACCAAGCCTAGAACTATATGAAGAGCAGCTCGGCCTTCGGGCTTGGTAAGTTCAAACCTCATTTCAGTTCTCTCAATGTCTCACGAAAAAATTCGCAAAATTCGACCACTTTTCGACCGCGTTTACGAGCCCAAGAGCGGCAGTCACTACCACAATCAATTGAACATTTGGTGTCAACGCATAGGAATAAGGCAGATCCAGTTTCAGTTCAACCAGTCTATCAATCGGTCCACCGGCCAACGTGAATACGAAGCCGTTCCTATTTGTGAGTGTACCTACATGATAATATTTATCTATAACTGCTAAGAAAGACCGCATCCCAGTCCCTCGGCTATTCGATCATTATCCCCTTCGAAACTACGCTCGCCACGGTAGATCAAAGCCAAAGGCTCAGAAGTCGTCAATGGATGCACTACGCAATGCTCTCGAGAGATCAAGACTTATTCGGTGGCAGTTCGAGTACGAAGGTATGGGTTTTAGGGCGACACCACATGGTGGGTATATTTTCATGTTATATTTTTGGCTCATTTAATCAGTGGATACACGGTAGTTTATGGTGAACCTGCGCTCCTAAACGAACCTACGGTAATTGGACGCGGCGGAAGCAGGAACGCAGCAATGGAAGATTCAGCTCGACGACTGCTCGTTGGTCGCTACTATTGTGTAAGTTTGTCAGTGCTGAGTTGTATCCAGAGGAGTATTGAGAGTTGGTGCAGGTCTATTATTAGCTATCTACTTGTGTTACAGGTGGTTTGCACACCCTTCGTCAATCTATGATCAAATATATATTCTCTCTTCGTATATCTATTGCTGTAAAGAGTCTGTAAAGTCTTGGTGGGGTTGTATACAACTGTAGTGGTATGTTTATTCTTAATTATCACATTTATCTCGAGACAAACAGAACCCGCCCGTGCTTTGACCCTATTAGTAATCAGCCAATCACATTTACACCCGAGTAATATGTACCTCATAACCCTTACAGAAGAAGAAAATAAGAGAGGAAACAGCAGAGAGCTAAATGAATAGCAGAACGATACTATCATACATTAATTGCTACCTTTAGAGGTGCATTCCTACAGCTATTGATACTAGGCATAGTCAGGAGATAGAAAACAGGAAATAAACGAGTGTGGGATGTCTGCGACTAAAAATCGGATATATAGAATAGAAACAGTAAGATGGGGTATTAAGCAATAATACCAAGCTCGACCGATACAGCTCCCGTGCGCCTCGACCTATAACCCCCCACGCCTTACATTGTTGGACCAGCAGAGACACCAGCGGCTACTCCCCGTACAATGGCTCCAATGGCCTTCCCAACGGAACTCGCACTCGAAGACCGCCTCCTGCCAGCCCCGGGCCTAGTAACCGACCCAGACATGGGTGGCCCCGAAGGCAATTCATCTACTAACGCACTCTCTAGTTTGGTTAAACCCAGCGCATCCTTCTCGGACTTTCGTTCAGCCGTAGACTCTGATGGGGTGGTAGGGGTTCCACATCGGGGCGTAGGTTCTTCCGAACCGGGTACAGGACTCAATCGGTGCCCTTCGAACTGCGTCTCCAGTAGCCGGCGCACAGCTGGCACCACAACTTCCGCCTTGGCCTTCTCCGCGCACTTCACAGCAATGACCTCGGCACACTTGGCACGATCGGGTGCGTCGGCACATTTGCCAGGCATATCAACTGCGCCGGGAGACGGGACGCAAGGCGAGGGTGTACTAGAACTGCTCTTGGGCGACTTGCCTCCCGAACGAGAACAAGGAGATCGAATACCTCGGGGCGAGACGGGGAGAGGGAACAAGTTTTCTTCGTCTGTGTCGTCTTCAGCACACGTGCGGGGGAGTGGGCAAGGCAAGGCGTGTGGATGCTTTAGTGCCTGTGCGGCCGTGGCGCCACACCTGCGTGTAGCGAGCGAGGATGGCGGCGGGGAGGTATTACGCCGCTGGTAGACTTTAGACGATGATGGCTTGGCATTATCTTCAGTCTCCGATCCTTCGAGTGCAAGCATGTCTTCCCAGCCGAAAGAGCTATTGCTGCTGGGGTCGCGTAACCCAGCCTTGGCTTCGCGCTCCCGTTCAGCTCGGTCTTCCTTGAGTTTTCGCTTAGCACCGGCCGACCAGTTAACCGTCCCTTCTAGCTGTGTACATGCAGAAACGCAATCCGGACAGCATTCGCGTAGTGGGACTGTCATCGGAGACGAGGGAGGGGGGAGGCTATTGGATCGTGTAGGTGGCCGCACAAGCATTGTCGGGGGCGAAGAAGCACCCTGAGTTGAATGGGCAGCAGAAAGTCGCGGCCGGGCAATGGCAGGGGACATAGCGACAGGCGACGAGAGTTGGTCGGCGCTAATCTGAGAGTTGGAACGATGGACAAGGCATGGCCTGAGCACAGAAGGCGGGCAGGGAGTAACATCGCATGGAACATGTTTAGTCTTACGACCGAGACTAGAACAATGTATGTAAATATGAGCATGCGAGATGACGTCTAAACTGAATTAAAAAACACGTACCCTGGGAGGCGAACACCCAGCAAAGCGCCCGTTGGGTTCTGGTCGCGATCAGGGTCGGAGACCCGTCGTTTTGCGGCCCATCCACCTACACCAAGCATACGAGCCGCAAGCCCGGGAGATTTGACCGGGGTATCTGGAATGACGAGACATGTATCGTGAAAACGCACATGGCTGGGGCAGTCATCTCGATCCTCCTTGCCGCTCGAGGGCGTTGGGCTATGAGCTGGACTTGTTGTTTGGGGCAACTCGAGGGTAACCCAGCCGTTGGGGGAGGAATCCGACGCAGAAAGGATAGAGCGCGATAGGGAAGGCACGGGTGATGTCGCGTCGTTAGGTGAAGTTGGAGCGCTAGTATCAACGTGGGTAGAGGTTGGGTCGAGTACGAGGCCCGGATGGGCGGCACGAATGGCGGCGAGCATGGTCGTATGCTAAAGGGGAAAAGGGGGAGGAGAAAGGAGCCTAGATGGGCGACATCTCTTAAGGCGGCGGAAACGAGGCGGGGGGCAACACGTGATGCTGTGTTCCTGACCGCACGGGCCACAAATAGGGTCTCGAAGCGCCACCATTCCCAATTGTAGTCACGAAGATCTGCTTCCGTCATGGAGCAGCGACAGCGTGCGCACTAAAACGATGACCTCAGTGCTTGTCTCTGCCCTAAGCCCTTGTCGACCCAACCCTCTCGACGGTGTTGCGCTCCACTTGAACGCTGCATTCCGTTTGGTGCCCCATTGAGCTGTCTGGGTAGAAAAACTTGGCAGAGTTCCATCAATAGAATGAGCCAACATCGCGCCATCAGTTCGTTGGACCATGGTCCAATAATTGCTCCTATTTAGTTCGACCCGCCCAAGATTTTAAATACACGGCCGGTGAAATTGGCGCTCGCTGTCCCCGAGGATAACATGCGCCGACTGAAAGTTTACTTTATTACTTTTGTTGCCCGAGCTACAACGCGTGATTAGATAATCTGGGTGTGTTTGAGCCTTCACGAGTTGCAATCGCAATTGAAGGCGAGGTCTGCCTTCCGCCCTCCCACCTCATGTAGCATGGCACGACTTCAGACCCACGCAAGATGTATGCTCTCACCACAGGGTGGACAACAAAACAACAAACACTAACCTTCTTATTCTAATTCCCACTACCGTCCGTAAATGCCAGCTCTACTGCTGCTTGGCCGCCGTACTCTAGCTCCTACTTCCTGCAGTACCTCCTCGGTACCGCAATGTGTCCTACATAGCATTACGTTGGACTTTGTGAGTTTACGATACACCTTCTAAATAGCCTTTCACCCCGCTGTCAACAATATCCGTAACACCCCCTATCCCTCTAAAATAACACCTTGTCAGCGGGTAAGTGCACGTTCCAGTAGAATTGAGGCGTTAATATTCGCCGGAGACCTGAACATACCACCCTAACCTACACGGTATCCGAGGCTATAATCGGTTAAATAGTGTCCGGACAGGCCGTGCGGCGTGTAGCAAATACTGCGGAGTATACTGGTACTGCGTCGAGGTACCGATAAGCTTGAGTTCGGTAATGACAACCGAACAAGCGAAGGCGAGGTGTCGAGACGAAAGCCGGGTGTATGCGATTGTATAGCAATAATAGAATGAATTCTATCATCATTTATACCACTATGCTTACTTGTGGAATGATCGACTGGTCTCCCAATAGGAACGGCTCGATTGCGTCTGAAATACTGGGCCATCTCGTTGGTACCTACAGAAATTCGATCAATTATTGAGTTCAAATCCAATGCATTGGGGCAAATGGGCAGCAATAAAACTGCTGTAGGCGGGGTAGAATGTTCCAGCAACCGTGGGGCCTACCTCGTCCGTTGCTAGATAAGCCAGTTAACCGTAGCTAAAATGGAGGGGCTATACCTAAGCGAAGGAAAATACCTAAGTGGCGCGGGGGAGGGGGTATTGTTCCTGTCCGAAGAGCTACTTATGTTGTGTGCACTGGTATCGTTACGGGGAGGCAAGAGGCAGAAGCCATAAGGATACTAGCAAGAGAAGAGGGTGATATTAAGGCATGAGGCAGAACCAATGAAGTATTGAGATTGCAATACATCAGACTGAACATCACACGAGGTCTACTGGCCCGTCGTGAGGCGGATATATATCGTTTGGGTTGTAAAATAGGACACCTGGTGGTCTCGTTAGGGCTATTTGTACTTACCCCGATCAAAGACGTCACTCCTGAAGTTCGCATTGTATCTCTGCCAGCGAACATCCGCGATTGACTCCGCATACACATGCCTTACATGATTGGGCTAAGCAAGTATGCCCAGACAGCAACAGGTGTTTTTTTTTAGGCAAGGGCGCCAATCCTAGGGACGTGGGGGAGTGTGCAGATCTGATGGAGAAGACTTAAGGCGAATGAAACTACAGCGGGCACTAACTGTTGTGTATCTCCCCTGAGCGAGCTCAGCTCAGGAGTGCTAAGTTGACCTTCTGGATTGATCGGGCGCTTAATTACCTAAACATCTCAAGCTCGACCCAGGTAGCTACAGTATTTCGTGACTGCGTGGGTGATACTGACGAGCCGTGCGCCTATAAAGTGGTGCCATTTCATCGACAAGTTCAACTAATTAGATTATACAGAATTACATCGCATACATGACTTGATTTTGTATGAGTGCGGCCAGCGACATCTCTCAAATATCCTTGTGAGTAGCCTGCTGATTCAAAAGACAGAAACATGGCTGCTCGCGAGCGACATAGTGAGTTTTTCATGTAGTTCGTAAAGTAGCACCACACGTTGAATGTTAGCCACTAAAGCTCTTTCAACTTCTGATTACCTAGGGGCTTAAATTGTCTAAAAGCATGCGGCAACTTAGTGGGTTTCTTCATAAGAAAGTGAAGGTACCTACGAGGATGGCGGGCTCAGCTTTATCGAGCTGAGTCACTACGCTAATCTTTGCTTCGCGAGGACTCTGTCCGTGTCCTACAATGTTAGGTATGGTTGTGCCATCAACTAGAGGTCAAAAGATCATGATTACGGCGCCCGAAATTATGGACATAGACAACTTACTCGTAATGCGAGCAGTATAACGACCATCGTTGCCGGCTCGAACGTCCCAAGCTACTGCACGTCGCGCACGCTGTTTCCATGTCTCGAACAATTCCAACCAGTTGGCTTGTCTGTCGTCCGAGGCACCTTGGGGATTGAGGTTATAACGCCTTACAGCCATAGAAAGGGACCTAGTGTAGAATGGAAGTGAACAGATTCCGACTGTTAAAGTAAAATTTCAGCCGGCACCTGAACATTTATAGATTGAGCACGATTTATAGATGAAGAAAAGCTACCGACTCAGACGCCGAACAGACAGGAGGATGAGCAGTCCCAGCGTTCCCCTTGCTTATCGAAGCCGGGGCCATGTGTGATCTGAACCAAGTTTTGACGCCCTGGGCCTATAGAAAGTTAACTTTCGATCCTCCCAACGGAGCTTGCGGCTAGATATTTCCTCTCGGGTGACCACTGTCGTGCGCATGGCATGGATTTGGGGCAAGCTCCCCAACATATAGTTTGGGCGTGATGATACCCTGGCCAACGTTATCTAACGCAAGCATCACTTCATGCACTCGACCTGAGAAACTACGCCGCGAGCCAAGGGCATAATGTTTGCTCGGAAGATTAAGTGGCGTGAATGACAGGTATTGGACACTCACGTTGGTTTTATCGTGTGCGAGGAGTCAGATGACCATCGCGACCCAAGAGAACCAATAATACCGCCCCACCTGACATACAGCTATAGTAATGGGATTCCCCGTTGAGAGTACGATCAGGACGCCCGGAATTATGCCGGGTGACGAGCCAGTCAACGGGTAGCTCCACTTGATCGACGGGTTGGCTGATGGCAGACTCAACAGAGCGGTGAATATGACTTTCATTCAGTCGGCTAAGACGCATAAGCTCGACTTTATACCACCTGGTTTATGGGAAGTGCCAGTTTCTTATGATGGGTTGCGACACAATACTCAGAGTCACCAAGCCCTAGAAGTCAATGCTAAGAGGTCCTGGACGAGCCCAGCTTACGTGCGATGATGAAATACCCAGTGTGAATACGTAGGACGCGGTGCAGAAGTCGGCATATCATAGAGCGTGAACAACCAGAGGATGGATCCATAGGCTAGAGAGTCGACGACTAAATTCCTTATAAACACCGGAGGAGCGGTATGACTCGTGATTCCCCTACGCCCAGATCAGATACAAATCAGTGGCAACCGGGGGTATAAGCTATTCCAAACCCCAGAGCCGAAGCACATTTATAAGAAAGACTTACTACATCCCATAGGGCTATGATTTATTCTTATTTGTATCTGTTACCTCTTAAGCAATGGTATCTAAATGTATGCGAACGTTGAATGCTGAGCAAAGTGCATTGACCAGCGCGGCCCGCCTAGGGGCTTCCCCATTACGAAGATGAGTGTCTTATCTTGGCTCTTCATGTGATTTTGTTACTCACAAAGATATAATGGCACACTATGAATGTTGTAACCTTATCCTGTGCATGGTTTTTTGATTGCTATTTGGCATTATTTACATCTACGTTACTTCATTTGGTTGGGTTGTGTGACTGGGCCTGTATGCGCGCTTTATAAGCCAAATGGATGCTCGGGAGTAGATTTACGAGTATAGCGCACGCATATAGTGTAGAACAAGGTCTCGAGGGAAGCTGAAATTCCTCTCATTAGTTTTTCGATTGTTGGGGACTTTTCAATCACGTACAGAGCGGGATCTAAGAAACCAGAAAAGTACGAGCTGATATTTGTATTAGATCCGTCATATACTACTCATCTTTTCAACCCACAAAACTGTTGGCGGAGCCGAGATCGGTGGTAGGGAACTGGGCTTAAGCTAGTCTGCAATTTGATGCGGAAATTTTGCTGGCACGGCGTGGTGTCCTCGTGGACTCAAGGGTGTCGATACTCGGGCTCGTGCCAGAAAGCCCACATCACACGAGCGATAGATTGAACCGTTACTTGAGCCGCTGGCTATCAGAAGCAGTTCAAATCTTTTCACGACAGCCACGTGGGCGAAACCATCTGGTAAAAATCAACGAGGAATATTTTCTCTACCAAAGTAGAGGGCCGCGAGTAGTGCTAGCCTAATTTTTATACATAGCGCGAGATACCCTCCATGTGGTTAGGGATTTAACTGCTTTTTTATCCTACATTTGAGAGCGGGAGGATGAATAGCAGAAAGTACTTCAATCAAAATATACTGCATTTCAGGAGGTAGTCTAAGCTGTTCTCGCTGTTTGCTTTGTTTGCTTATGGCTTTTGGGTATAATTGTATGCAACAAAAGCTGGCCTTATCCATTCAACTGGTATGTACAGAAATGGCCGTCACCAGCCCCACGAACTAGCCTTAGATCTGATAGAATGTAGATAGGGGCTCGTTTTTAGTGCGTGTAGACGCTCAGGGAGGTCAACGTGTTGGTGCGGCGTTCTAACATGCGGCGCCTACTATCTTCGTATCGATTGGCGCCCGTAAGTTGCCTCGTGTGATCAAGCCTCATGGTTGGCGCCTAGCTCTGCGTAAATACATTAATCATGTGTGATTGGCTCAATGTGCTTGTCTTTCCAACGCAACAGTCTTTCCAAAGATGACTTTACAGTGTTCGTATCTGACGTTTACTGACAAACTCAGCATCTGGTCATTTGGTATCTTAGGTGATTCAATCGTGAAAGATAGCAGTAGTTTTTTAGATTGTCTACAACTTCTGAGTCAGTGATTAGTACACTGAGGTACTACGACGGAATATGCGTACTAAGACTGCCGGCTCCGAGTTTTCAAGCTGAATTACGAGGTTGATTTTGGCGGCTCTGCGGCTTTTTCCGACTCCAACAACATCACGAACCGGACTCCCATCAACTACGAGTTTGCAAAATTTCAGCCTCGGTTATATCCAACGCAGCCCAAGTATAGGCTTACTTTCTACACACGCAGTGTAATGCCCCCCGTCGCTCCGAAGATCCCATATAATAGAGCGGTGAGCCCTTTGTCTCCATGTCTCGAACTGTTCCAGCCAGTTGATCTCCCAGTCGCAAGCACCTACTGGGCGTAGTGTGTAGCGTTTCACCATAGCAAACTAGTTATACTCAGAAAACACTAGACAGTGAAGGGCCTCCGACCGGCTGAGCCTGTATTTATACCTGGCAAGAGCTGGAATTCAGAGAATTAGACATGACGATTCGATACTGGAATAAGCCCAGAATTTTAATTACGAATACCCCTAATATCTTGCTCGCCGGAGATTAGAAACAGGCAGATGAGCAAAGAACACGACTGCACCGCTCATCCAAAGCATTGGGCAAGTGCCGTTGTATCAAGATGAAATCTGGGGCCGTTATGCAGGGTATGTAAAGGTGCATGACCGCGGCCTATATCGAAGTGAATGCGACGAAAATAAGGCATAGCGAACTATAAATCTTGGGGGTAGAGTGGCGAGAATAAACATGAGGCCGCGTCTACTAAGTGCAAGAAGACGCCGTGCACCCCAGTATCCCATACCCTCCAAGCCTAGCTGGTAGGTTGCTTCGTTGACCTTTGCAGTGCCACTTCAGAAGCGCTAGGAAGGATATCAAGTAGTATCATGGTCTCCCTTAGATGTTAGCTATCAAAATCTTGAACATATACCTGAAATTAGCCTCCGAAATAGTAAGTATATGCGTTGGAGCGCTGGCTGAATGCGTCAGCTCTGAACTACAAGTACGGCGAGTATTGTGAATGTTGAGGCTAAAAGTCTAGCCATTATGACCCAGAGTCTAGAAGCATGTACCCTAGCATGAACCCCAGATATCAGTAGCCTGTTATAGTACCGACTCGCCAAGAGAGCGTGTTTCCACCGAAGCAGTAAGTCTAGCTAGATTAGCCTAGCCCAAAGGCATCGGGAGGCCAACGATATCTCGAGTTGACGAAATTGGAGCACGTGGAAATAACATGATATGCAAATTGGCGTCTTTGTCCGTGGAAGTTAACAAGGATAAACTCTACTGCGGGCACCGTGAGTGGTGAGCACAAGGGCTAGCTAAGCTAGTTATATGGCTTGGGTAAAATAATACCAGCCTCCTCAATACCTTTAGACCTCTTTGTTCGACAGCAGACAATAACTGTGCGAAGTCTGCGTCATGTATAGCTATTATCCAATCTAATAGTTTTTGCGATAGGCTAACACGGACAAAGCTTTACCAGCAGTTCCGAAGTTTAGGATCTCCGCTAACCTGACAGTAGTGACCGAGTGACCGACTAAATGGTTGGCGCCGTATGCGGGCGGAGCGCTTGTTTGCCATGAGGCTCGAAAAAAAAGGGCGTGGCCGGAGTCACAGTAAGGGCGAACCCCAGGACAGTATCCGCTTAGAAGAGTTTAGATGCATCAAAAGCAGAGTTGCTTCACATAGCAACGATTCAACCGAGCCTAGACCATGGAATCGAGGTTGCAAAAGAGCAAAGCATGTAGAACACGCGTGCGCAAGCATCTCAGGGCGCGTCTGCACAATAACATCTCTCAGAAGATGGTCAGATTGACTCCGTAATATCGACGAGTATGAAGCCCGCTAGGATTAGGAGACCTCTAGCCAGATTGAGTGCACCCTAGAGTCCAAGTTGGTTCTTGGCTGAGGGGATGCGTAGAGCCGTGGTCCGATTATGCAGAAGTTAAAGTTCAGTGGCTTCTAGGAATGAAGACGGAACATAAAGAAGTGGAAAGGGTGACGGAAAGGGTGGACGGAAAGACTACGGGACCCATTTTATAGGTTTCTGAGCGCGGGTGAGGTGCAGTACGCCGCCGGCATAAAGTGCAAATTGATCAATCGTTTCAGACGACAAGTGCTATAGAAGTCAGGGATCACAATTACTAAGCCCATTTCGTACGTGTACAGCTTAAGTAGCTGCTGGTGCTTCACAACGCTCGTAAACCTGGACGGCTCGTTTATGAGCCTATAACCCTTACATATTTCAGCTTGGCGCTTAGGTGGGATGCACATAGCTCTTATATCAGAGGGGTGTTCCTAGGACTATATTACCCACCTAAGTATGACACTTTGAGAGAGGTTTATTTGCTGTTGTGCAATTGATGTTCAGTTTGCTTCGTGCAAACACAGGATGGGAAGGCTGAGCTGAAGAATATGGTTCGGCCGTGAGGCGCTTAGGTCCGGGCGCTCCCACCCTGAAGTCAACCCTTCCCACCATATCTCCGTCAAACACGTCGCACCCGAGTTCCCGAAAC
>WSTH01000795.1:0-18129 GCA_019616345.1 Ceratobasidium sp. 395
AAGGTGCGAGTCGGTATGCGCTAGGGGACATGGGCAACACGAACACATACCTTAATCAATTTACTCAGGATATGATGATGTTGAGCGGCTTATAACGAACGTGGGCACTATGTGACGGATGATATGTACATCTCTCTGCATTTGGTTACACTCGCCTTTACTCTTTCGTTGACAGTACATGCTTACATCTTAAGTTTATGACAAATTTGTCGTTTGATTTCTTCTTTGTACGTATTTGCTCGGCTTTATCAAACTATAGATGGAACAAACCGTTGCCTGGTACGCATATAGCCAGGCCTATGTGTGGCGATCGCTTAAAACCTGACCATTGCTATGCAAAAACGATCGAAAACTGGTCCGTTCACGCCGAGTCCAAGAATTCGATACGCAATATATAAACTTCAAAGCCAAACTAGTTTTGGCCAGCATCTGGTTGGCCGGCCTCGTAGCATCTTCGAAAAAACAGATTCCTCGAGGCTCGTTGGCCCACGAAACACCCATAACGTTATAATTGGGCTAATCAAGACAACGCCGCAGATTGTCGCAGTCGAAATTTGAGTTGAAGTCGCCGAAAAAAGGAAGATCCAGCTGACAGCGCTGACCACAAAAGCAATAACCGACCACAAGAGTAGCACAAGCGGCATCCCCTAATACGCAGGCCAAACGGTAAGTGTCATTTTTGCAGCGGCAGTGGATGTATGGGGTTGCTTACTAGACAGAATGCCATCCACGCTACACCGCCAGGTGATCGGGGTCAATAATTTGATATGACAGTTGTTTGGTTCTGGTAGCACAACCCGGACATGAATTTTATGAACTCAGCTTAATATGTCTTTCATGTCGAGAGTAAAACTTATACTACCAGTTCTATAACATTTATATACCGGTTCCATGACATTCATGCAACATGTTTCAACACCCTCTTATATGCTATTTCAAGACTTTTGTACCTCCTTAACCACCAGTGTGTTACGAGCTAATCCTACACCCGTTCTCGCTCATGCAGCATTCGAATATACAGCTTTTCAGCCACGCAGCACTCCAAGCGTGTGGTCATAACATCTAATTACTCATAGCTAGCTACATAATATACAAAAGGTAGATAGGGAATACATTCGCGTGTTGAAAGGACCCGGCACCTAGTCGGGAAGATGCAACAAACAGCCACAAAAGTTAGCTCGTACAACGCGACGGTCATCCTATGGAGAGCTTAGAGCTGTCACTTAGTGAGCACCTATATACGTGGATAGCAGATACAAGACGTGATTTGGTGGGGACAAGTCGGGAAGGAGAGTTGGGAGGTCGAGGGAAGAACTACACCCCCACGGAATTCCCGACTGGGGCCAGTGGTCGATCGTTTCTCTGGACACAGTGAGATTACTCACTGGCTCCAGTCGATCGTGCGAGCTACTGGATCCAGCTCAGCCGAGCACTGGACCCGTTGATCGATTGGAAATTGTTGCAAATATAGTTGGAACAAGCACGGGAGGTGCATACAATCTAATACAAGTACATTAAGCCGACAAGATGTCATATAATATATAAATAAGTTTACTCCGAGTCATGCCGATATGTGTGAACCGGATCGCGGATATGAGTGAGCACGCCCGAATCCGCACGATGGGTACGGCCCTCGTTGTTCGAGTCAGTTTGCTCCTCTGATTCCGACCATGTCATCCTGAATAGCCTTGAGAGGATTGCCAGGAAGCCGTGAGCCAGGAATCGTAGAGGAGTACCCCTAGTTTTCGAGGAGTTCATCCCACGTACTACGTAAATCGGGCTCATTGCTCGCGGTTTCGGCTTCAACATCGGAGCCCCGGGCCCATTCTGCACGCCCAGAGTGTTGCCGGAGGCTCTGTACATGCTTTTTTGTGTCTTTTCCAGCTAATGCTTTGCTGACTGTGAGTTTCGAAGTGCCGCGGAGCACGCACTCCAGCCCCTGTCGGCCCACTGTTCTGAAAACTAACAGAACAAACGAAGCGTTGTAAATTAAAAGAAACATATATATCGAACCTGCCATTTACACTGGAAATTTCGAAGCTCTTTCATCTTTGAGGAGCGGGCGACTGTCGCAGGCCGACGCAGGGTGAGGCTTACGGCTGCACTTGAGTTCAGCCCCTTTCCGCCTTTGGAGCAGGCTGACAAATTTTATTTCCAATTTCTACTGGCTACAGTGGCTGCGCGTCTGGACACAGTGGGCCATCAAATCAACTGGCCACAGTAGTCCATCTCTCTGTGACCGGTAAGGAGCAGATCGACTGGACCCAGTAATCGTCCCTCTGGATCCGGTGGGATTTCGACTGCCGCCAGTGCGCGGGAAAATCCGCTGGCCCCAGTCGGAGATTCCGTGGGGGTGTAAGTTGTATCCACGGCGTGACGTGGCATAAATATGTTTGCTAAGCGCGGACCCTAAAGCACGCGCTTACCCTTGTTGCCGTGCTGCGAGTTCGTGAAGTCCACACGGCCCGCCCCTAATTAGATACCGGAGTATAATATTTATATACTCGCCATGATTTGGAAACACTTTTGCCAATACAAGGGCCTAATAGTACTATCAGCCCTTTGCGCTGGCACCAAGGGACAAAAATTTATACTAATGGGTCAATAGGATGTGTTTGTTGATACAACGCTTCCACTCTATCACCTTGGTTACAGTATCCAAGCATGGCAACTGTATTCAATTTACAAAGATTATATGTACCGTACACATTAAACTGGGGGCGTTTATAGAACGTCCCCGGTCACCTGGCGGTGTAGCTGGGTGAACGAATTATGCTTACCCAGATCTTTGATGGTAGTTTTGTTACTCTTGTACATAGGACCAATGATGTACCTATACTGGTATTGTTCATCGTTCGATGAGTTGGGTTTTTGAAGTAACAACAGACACAACTTACGGCATCAAAGGTCCCGGTCGTGCTTAAAGGGCTATGCATCCATATTAGACACAAGCTACTAAGCAAACCACTCATAGTCATAAACATTGATATAATCCCAGCCGCTCCCGATACATCAGCCTAGTAGACTACGTTCAAAGACCCACCCAGGGTGTTTTGTGTACTGCAGACTTAACCGTAGGTATTTGTTACATTTAAACCGAGCACCTCTAAGACTCGTTTACTTATTATATAGCGAACACGAAGAACTTTGAACTCGCACTTCAGTCTTGTGAACGACAGTTAGAAGATCGGAACCAGCGCGCTTGCCGATTTTCCTATGATGGCTCAACAAAGGCGATTACGGTCTGGGTTCCAGCGACACCGGGCGAAACGTGTTTTTCCGACACCAGCTCAGTGATCAGTGTATCTTCTTCTCACCTCGAACGTTCTTTCGCGGAGATGGTTCGAAAGAGTTTTACACTGGAGCTTATGCCTCAAAGGCGCCACAGCACCGTTGTACGACTTTGGAATCACTACACAGGCTCCAAAGAGGACGAAGAGCAGGATCATCACGAGTATAGCGAGGCCCAAGCCACTCCTGAATTCATTCACGTAGTGGATGGCAGTTGGCATCGCGGCCGCGAGATAAGAGTTGTAGCTGCGCAGGATAGTAGTGGCTAGTATGGCATCCCAACGACTATGTTTCAAGAGTGGGATATTATTCCTCTTCACTAAGCTAACTCACTGTAAGGGCGGCTTAGAGCGTTGATCCACTTCAATGTGTATGAAAGGTGAGAGGACTCACGTCACTTAGTTAGGTAATCTCGTCTTGGTCGTCCAGCATGGTTGTATATGTTGGTTGTACTTGTACAATATTTAAACAACGTTCCTGTATTTAGTGGGCACATGCTTTGTGCCTCTGTATTCTGCAAATGGTTGTTTAGTCACTATAGTGTACATATGACGCATCACGATCGCTGAGAGCAAAACTGGCACTTTTAGTTGATTACCACTCCGTCGTTCTGAGGAGCGAAAGCAACTCAGCGCAAGTTCAGAGAGGATACACATATTTGCTCGTAACAAACTACCTGATCGAACCTTCAAATGCGCAGCCAAAGTCTAGCTAGCTCTTTCAGCATCAAAACGCTTGTAGTTTATTGCATAAAACTGTACAAACACAGCTACGGCAGATTAAGACCCAGGTTGAGCCTGGTCTGGTTGGCCACGCAACATCTTAGAAAACAAACTCTCTCCCGACATAGTAGGCCCACGAAACACCAGCAGTGTCACGACGGGACTAATCAGGACGACGCCGCATACCGCCACAGTTGTGATTTGAGTCGAAATCGCCGAGAAAAGAAATATCCAAGTTCCTGCGCTGACCACAAATGCAATCACCGACCACAAAAGCAACACGAGTGGCATTCCCTTGAAATTTTGCGTTCCCAATTCAGTAAACAGAACAACAGGTGAGTGTATGCGCGCATATACTGACCAGATAGGAGGCCATCCATGCGAGTTGCGTGAATGAACTACGGCGTTCAATTTCTTCGGACGTTTCGTTGTTCGACTTGTACGAAGGGCCGATAATGTACCTGTACTTTTTACGTATCATAGTTGTGCCAATCCTTTGGAAAAGTTAGTTTTTCGAACTCACAGCATCGTGGCTCCCCGTCGTCCGTAGAGGGCTGTGTATCCATATGAGGCACAGACTGGTGAGCAAGCCGCTCATAGTCATGAACATGGATATAATCCCAGCCGCTCTAGATATGTCAACGAGTGCTGGAGACTTTCCTTCCGGGATCTCGTTGGACGTTCCTGGCAAAGCTAAAAACGCAACGTTTGCTCTGAAGAATCCAGACATTTGGATTAGTTCACAGAAGCGTGCTCAGCGGTGATTGTTACATACGCAAGTATAAGCGCAAGCTATGGATAGATTGAATCAGTGAGTATCTGACGCTGCTTGAGTGGAAACATACAATAATGTTTAGATCGGTCCATTCCTTTAAAAGACTCTTTATAAAGGTTTTCCAGAGATCAGGTACATATTCGCCTTTGTCCGCTCGAGTGGACAGCAGTTGGAGTCGACGGAAGTACGGAAAAGGAACATGAAGTAACGGCCCCGTCCAAGCAATGAAAAACAATATCATTCCACAAGTCGTGAAGGGTCCAGGGTGAGGTATCTTCACTGCATCCGAGTTCTGGCCAATTTTCGGCCGCTGGTTGATAGGAGTGGCTACAGATGTAATTATAGATAGAGCAATTTGAATGAAAAAGTGACCTACACCGAAGAAAACGCTTAATTACAGCCTTGATCATTTTTTGACACTGCTTGTCAGACACCCCTGAAAGTGAGTTTAGACGCTTGAGCTACACTGGCGCCTGCTAACAGTAGCCTTACTTTTTTTCTGAAGCGCTGAGAGTAACGAAGAACAATCAGATATTGAGAATGCGCCTTCAATGTCCACATCTTTGACAACGTGTGCTAATGAATGTTAGCATGTATGCGTCACATGGTGAGCCTCGTTCCATCGCGTGAGCTCTATGATTGTACACTCACTAGTCTGATAGTCCCAGACAATCTGTTGAGCAATTTTCCGGCCAAGACATTGCTTTGCCTTATCTGACGATGGTTTGTAATAATGGCTGTTGCCGTCAGCCATCAGCTTCATCCACTTCCGGTACGATTGCTCAGCGGCTGTCGGACGACCGTAGTTTTCATTGGGACCCTTCTTAAATTCCTCTTGCGTCAGAAATCTACGATTAAAATGGTCGACAAAACGGAGTTCCCAGGAGTCGCAAGGGTAGTTGTCACCCGTCCGAGTGGGTATTACAATTATTTCAGTATATTCATCATAGCTTGGCATCGCCTTGAACCGACCAATAAAAGCGTCAAGGTCGAATTTATTACCAAGGATGTTCTCGACCGCTACTATATTGTAGTAAGCGTTGTGTAGATACCCTTTTGGGTGATCGGATGGTGGTTTGGGGTTGTGAATTGGGTTATGAAAGGTCCACTCTCGCTTGACGCGATCTTCCTCTTGCTTGATACGATCTTCCTTCCCTAATTTAGGCTTCGATATAACTCCCTCTCGGATAGCGGCTGTCTGTTGCTCGCCGCTGATATCCTCGCCTGGCGTATAGGTGGTTTCTGTTCTAGCGTTGGGGGTAATCCAATTTTGTGCATCGGTCTGGGTAATGAACCTCTGGGAAAACCTGTCTATGGCCGTGTCGGGTTGGTCTGTGGGGGAAGAACTTAGACCCTTCTCGAGGTCTATTGCATCCGAGCGCGGTTTGAGCCAGTACCGAAAGTGTTTGTTTAGATCTTGACTCATAGCTCAAAGCTGAAAAGGAGGTTGATCGGGATTCGTTGAACCAGCTATCGCTTGTTTATACCAAGCGGCGGACACTCGTAAGTAATTGGTTTCAGGAAATAAACCCAGCCTCGTTGAGATGTAAGGCACCCTCATGTCTGCGGATTCTAGTACCTTTTCTTAAATTTTGGCATATAGGAGGGGCGCCTGTTCTTGGGAGGCGCCTAATACAACGAATATAGATAACCAAACCACGCCTACATGCTTAGGAATTCAAGCGCAAACCTACTTTTGGTAATTTCTTCGACAGCATCACCTCATGTATGCGCATCACACTCGTGTAGGCTGCCTATCGTCCCTTTTTCTATATTGCGCCTTCCACCAAAGGATATATTGTACATGGCGCGATACGCTAGGCGCCTACAGTTCGGACTAGTTTGGGCATAACCTCAGTCACGTTAGCACTTTACAGAGGCCAGAGCTCAGTATGACGCGAGGAAAATCAATGCCCTACACCCAGCGCTAAAGTCAAATAGCGCCCGAATACGGCAGTGCTTTCTAGAATAAATGCTTCGACTCTCAACGCAGGTTTGGTACCGGCCTTCGCTTACAACTCCCATAAATCAAACTTGGGATCAGTACTATGACCGCCGAAAAGAAAACCGAGATACGTGGATTTCCCGCTGGCAGCTTCTTGATTCGATCCCATCACTCTCGTTCATTGTACCATGGGCGGAGATTGCTTCAAGTGAACGTCAACGATGGCGCTCAAAGCGCAGAGCTCGCAGCATGGGTTGATGAGTCAAAGGGGGAATTGCAAGAGGGTAAGATCTTTGGAATCGAAGGGAAGTAACGTTTCGTACGGGTTGACACCGAATGTTGCAGATGAACGACTTAAGGACCATGACAACCAGGTTCGTATGTTTTATTGGTGCATCAATTAGTATGGGCTGAAAACATTTTCCCGAACCTGCACCTTAGGTCTTTTACATAGACGAGTACGGTGGATTACACTCGAAGGCTTGCTCGCGTGAACATTTTGTTCATTGTAGATTCGATCGTAAGCGTCTCCTCATACACTACTAAACGTCAATCCCGAATAACCTCTTACATTTCGTTATGGCAGCAAGTACTATGAATATCGAGCTGTCTCTTCAGTCGCCTCAGCAACAGTCTGAGCGTCCTGTTGGACGCGCTTGCCAGTTCTCATATAACAGAGATTCGAAGATCATCACCGTGTCGGCGCCACTCACAGACGAGACGTCTGATAGTGATTCAGATGGAGCTAGCGTTGCTTCATCTCCCGTGTCTGAACGCTCTTTCCCGGAGCTAGCTCAGCAGGAGTTCGCACTAGAGCTCATACCTCAAAAGCACAACTCTAATGTGGCGCGCTTCTGGAACTACTACGTCAACACCCAGGAGGACGAGGAGCAGCATCAACAAAATACCGAAGAGGAAACCCCTGCCGTCTCAAACGACCTAGCTGCGGATAGCAGCTGGCACCGACGTCGGGAGGTGCGGCTTGTAGCTGGAAAAGATACGAATGGATGTCAAACCAATATGTTCCAACGGTGGGATATTATTCCCCTCCACTAGGTCGATCGATTGTGAATATGGATATGTCGGCCTGCTTCATCGCATATGGGTAAAGCGGCAGGTTATGTGTAGTTCGGTCAGGTGCATATAATGCTCTTATCTTGATGTTCTTGTTTAACGTGTTTACTTGATGTTATGCCAGTTTGCTTGTGTACTTCTATAACGATTGAGGGTGTACTTGTATTGAGTATTTACTTCGTGCTTTAGTGAATTTGAATGCCTATATGCGTAACGATACTTACTTACCGAGAACAAAATGAATGTTAGTGATTGTCGTTCCCAGTGGAGCTCGCCGGTCGTTTGAAGTATAAACAAGAGCGAGGCAACAAGGTGCTTAGTCAACTCGGTCGGGACTGGCGGAATGGTACCAAGTCTTCCAGTGTCTGGGTTTGTTCGAAGATAGCTATCACCAGGCACGATAGAACGTGCGAACCAAGCCCAAGGCAGAGTGGCGCTGTACCCAAAGTCTAAGGGTCACATGTTCTCCTTGGCGGCTTGAGTTTCCACATTAGGCAGGCTAAGTGACGTCCTTATCTCTCCCGCCGGACAGATAAAACTGGCCTGGCAGTATTCCGATAGGACGGCTTCAAATGGTTCTGATCGAGTCTTGACCACCACAGTGTACGATGGTTCAAGTCATACGTCCGCTCGATGTGCATGCTCAGCTGGACGCTGCATTGACTCGGCCGAGTATCCCTCCGTTTGGCAATACCCCGGCTGATCGATCGCAGGCTCCCCCAGCTTACCCCGCGACTTCTTCGACGCCAAATCCCTCATGTGCGCCAGCCTACACCGCGCAGCCAAGTCCTACCGAACGCATCATCTCGCGCACTGACTCTGGAGCCAGTGAAACTTCCTCTAATGCTCGTACCAACCGCCGCCCTCTGCCGGAAGCTTACGTTAATAAGTCGTCAAGATTAGTTTTGGATCTAGGACGACGAATATGGCCCTCGAGAACTCCCGTGTATGGCGCAAATGCTGTAATATCTGGAAAGGTCCTGGTCAAGAAGGCAGATCATGCGGTTAACATTTGCATTACCGTGAGTCATTCTCTAGGTCACGTTTGGGGACACGAGTATAATCCTTCAATTAGCTCGAGGGCGTGTGTCAAACGACTATCGTCGAGCGTGGTATGCCGGTAGCCCAGTTCACTACCACTCTCCTCTATCAGACTCAGAACCTTTGGACCAATGAGTCTTCAGAATCTCCTCAGTCTTATTATGATTTCAGCTTTGCGATTCCAACATACTCTCACGGGAGTACAGAAATACTCCCGCCATCGAGTTATTATGCTTTCCTGACCAGGGGATACGTTGAAGTCAAGTACTGCGTGAAGGTTGATATGACTCGCGCTCGGTTCCACCGTCACGAAACGTGAGCAATACGGAATTCGTTCGTTAGAGCATTGCCACTGATTGAATAGTAGTGTCTCAACAAGCATCCATTATCTCCCTCGCTCTCATCCCCCGCCTGTAGATCTGTTGGACTTAGAGTTGGGCCTTGGAATACCAACCGATGATGATTACTGGCGATCTACTGCACTATCACCCTGGGCACCTCCTGGCAAACGCAGGCCTTTGTACACAAGAGCCGACCTAGTTTCTGCCGAGGTGAGTGTTGTGTGCGTTTAAATGATCCTGGCTGAATTTCTGCCCCTCCCCCCAGTTTTCGCTGCTTAAGAACCAAGCATATACTGCATCAACTCCCATTCCGTTCCGGCTTACTCTTCGAGCCTCCTCTCCAGCTCTCGCTCTGCTCCCCCATGCAACAGTCCAACTAGTCAAACGCTGGATCCTTATAGCTAGTGAAGTCAACTTGCGAGTTGCGCGCGAGGCTATACTTGGCAGCGGCGAGATATGGCGAGTCGAAGAAGGCGAGTCGGGCGCAGAGTGTGCGAGGGTCGTGACTGGGTGTGTTACGGGTGGAAAGCCGGGGGCCGAGACTTCTTGGGTGATTCAAGGCATATTCAAAGTCGAGGTTCGTCTTGATGAGATTCTGATAGGAGTGGAGTACTAAGGCTAATTGGGACACATGTAGTACCTGATTCGCGTTTGCATCAAGCCACCAGAGGATATGCGTTCGCTAGGATCTACGTTGCCAACCTTTTTTCACCAAGAGATCGTTCGTATGGCCACTCATGAATATACCAATAACGAAATGGTGCGAAGTCAGCCTGCAACAGCACTTGCTCCTCGGTGTTTCTGGTAATTCAACACATTTCTGCTTTCTTTTTTGCTGGGTCTATGCGTGTATTTCTGTTTGTATTTGTACCTGACTTTCGTCCGTCTGTATGCGTGCTTTCTGGTCTCTGCTATGTTGTATTATCGTCATTTGAACATGCTCAATGCGTATGGTTATGCAGGTGTAGTTGGCTCCGCATCACCTAGTGCCGCGACCCGCTTTAGCTCCTTGTACCCCTCACTCCGCTCCACAACCTCCGCCAAGCCCAATCCAAGCGCGCGGGCCTCGTCGCCCAGGGCCTCTACGTCACGTACCATCTGAGCTCTAATGCGCTCTTCGTCTCGCTCCTCGTCCGCGGCGCTCTTCCCTCCGAAAAGAGAAAATGTAGGCACCCTTTTGACGCGTCGAAGTGACTGTTCAGCTTGTTTCATCTTGAGAAGGAGGGTAGTATATCTGAAATTTCAGAAAATAAGTCAAGATCAATAATATAACTTGGATGCCCTCACTTTGCGACAACGTCTTCGAATATAACCTCACACCATTTTGGTCCCAAGTCTTCTTTGAGTCTTGCCCCTGGGCCATTGTTGGCGAAAAACGCACTCAGCGGACGCCAAACGGACACTATGAACGGGCTAGGGGCTGTTACGGTACGTCGCGCGCCACGATACTGTGCAGGAATGGACCGTGCATTAGAGAGTGGGTCTGCACAACGCCTTGTAAGGATTGTGATGGCTTGAGTGCCAATGGGCTTCTCGTAGGATCCAAGATTGTCTAGGGCACGAAGAAGGGTCTCTGGGTTCGGAGGGTTGAGTATATGCATACGGAGACGAGAGATAAAGAGGGCTCACCTTCTGGCTTTTCGTCATCTTCTGTCGCTTGAGCACTGTCTGGTAGAAGAACCTCAATAACATTTGTCCAAAGCGCTTGGACCTGCCGGGCAAATGTGAAAGAGCTCAGCGAAAAGGCGGTTACAGTATCATACCTTTTGCTGTAGCAGTCGCACATCGGCCAGGGCGCCACCCAGCAAATTCAAGGAGACTTCATCCGAGGATGATTGATCAGCAATATCTGGAGTAGAGGGTCGCGGAATTCCCCCGGCTGAGAGTGCTGCAACCTGGATGGGATTGAAGCAATAGTCGTTAGAAATTTTATCTAGACAAAGAGAATCTGCCTACTGACACGATCGGTTTGTGTGGCTAGTGCGTCTTTCAAAGGCAAAGTAGCATTTATCCACGTTCTGTAGCGGCTTAGGAGCTACGAGCCAAGGGTTGAATGAATACGCGGTAGTGAGTTTGAGCCGCGCCTTACCTGCAGCGTCAATCGCCAGAACCGATGCCCCAGTTCAGGTATGAACACTTGCGTACTCCAGCAGGTCCGGATTGCACTATATACTGCGTTCGCTTCAGCAGTACTAAATTCACCCCTTTCACCTGTGTCTTGTCAGTACTGTACTGGTAACGTAAGTTTTCCAGCTCGCACCGGTCGATCCACCCAAGACGTTTTCACACTTCCCCACAATATCCTTCCACCTTAGTTGGAAGTAGACAGGAAGTTGCCATCTTCGGGAGAATGTTGTTGTCAATGGGTGCGCACGAAGAGCGATGATTGAAGTTTGTGGTGCGAGAGCTTCGAGAGCGGATATCAAGTGTTGTGTTGTCGTGTAGTTCTTTAAATGTGGTGTCAGGGGATTGTACGTACAGCAGAATGAGGGCCGTGTAGCGGGACATACCTGTCGGAACTCATCAGGTCTCCCAACAGCAAATACCACGCTTCCAAGTTCGTCCATCAACGCACGCGCAAGCTCGGCCCACACGACATTCGCAATGATCTCGACGCGTTCTAAGTCTTCCGTGTCGACAATATCTGCTCCGTTTGCGCCTACGTTTGTGTTAATACCAACTCCGGGTGGAGCCATAAACGCAGAACCGAGCCCGCTGGGGCTCATACTCAACCCTCCGGGGCTCATTCCACCAAGACCAAGCATGCCTCCATGGCCATGCTGCCCCTTGCGAGATTTTGCGCTCGCGCTTTCAGCGACGCGCACAACGCCCATCACGTCACGTTGGATAAACCGTAGAACTTTGTTGTACAGCCCAACGAGTGCGTCACCTCCAGCACCCTCCATTGCTCCTGTTTCGGAGTCGGTTACTCCTGTGTCTGGTTCAGGAATGAGAATTTCGGGATGAGTTGAGGCCGGAGAAAAGGAAGCTGCAGTGGCGGTTGCGAGATGCATAAAAGGCGTGAAAGGTGTATTTGGGGAGAGATTTTTGGAAGGATCGACGAATGGTGTTCGAGGGAGGATGGGAGATTGAGGGACGGCGAGAGAGGCAGGGTGAATGGTCTAGTATGTGTGTTAGTTAAAGGTTGGGGCAGTTGGACTAGCACCCACGTTCTTGACGAATGGTCGCACAAGTTCTCGTCGAACAACATCTTCCGCCTCACGCCACATACGGAGTGCATCGTATATTTTGAAGCACTCGACAAGCTCAGCGGTAAGGCGAGCCCGTTCAGCGGAAGCGGTGGAAGGCAGTGTTGATGGATCGGTGAGGGCTCGAAGGGTTAAGGAAAGATGGTGATCAAGGTCGCGAGATAGAGTTTGGGAAATACGGTCTATTCGCTAGTTGCAAGAGCGTGGCATACGATATGGAGAAATTAAGTCATTCCGTGCAGTTAGGTCTGGTACGAAAATACTCACAAACTGGAGCGAGTCAACGAAAGCACAGCCATGGCCTCGAGCCTTGCCAGCAAGATACAGCACTTGAGATAGCTCTGCAGCGGCACGCGAGAGATGTTTTGCATAGCCTGCGCGAATTCTAGGTATGCTATAGATATAATCTCTGAAGGAAAAGAAAACGACTTACTTCGATTCACCATCATCTTCAGTAACATGTAGCCGTAAACCGTCCATCCCGCGTAGACCAAGGCCATCAGCATTGGATAACGTTGTAGATTGGGGAGATGTATTTCCAGGCGAGGTAGGATCGTCATTAGAGATCGAGATAGCCAGTAACACCTCAACACGAGATACTGAATCTGCCAGCTTCAAAAGCAATCGGAGGATTGCCTAGACGACGACGCGTCAGACGTGTCTTTGATTCGAGCATCCTTATTCCTACCTGTTCTTCACGCAAGGAGGTCCTTGAATCAAGCTTCGATTGTACTGCATCTTGGATTTCACGAAGTTCGGTCCTGGACGTCTTCGTCGTTGGTCAGATCCGAACACACCTTCGGGGGCTAGCTTACCTCAATTTCAGCAACAATTGCAGGAAGAGGCGCTCTCATTAGCTCAATTGTTTCTCCCTCTCCCCGTAGGTCAGTGCTAAGACTAATAAAGTCTGCATAGTTCTCGTTAATGAGGTGAACCAGTTCGCCGCGAAGTGTGCTCAAGTAATCATTCAGCTCAACACGAAGGTCAGGCAGAGACGTATGGGCTCTTGACAGCAGGAATTCATCGACATCGAAAGAGTCGCCAGGCGCGCTTAGCAGAGGGTGCGTCGCGTCGAGCGGAGGTACATAGGGCAGGTCTTCCTCCATGGGGTGTGGTACTATAAATGGATTCCACGTGACCTCAGTTATCACTTACAAGCGCCGAGCTGACATCACACTGATCATCGCTCATATTTAAGGGTGTTCTAGCCACCTCATACCATACCCTTGCCTCCGACACTGAGATGGGAAAGCGCGGATATAAACCTCGCGGACGCGGCGGCCGGGGTGGACATGCCCATAATCGCCCAGACTCGGATTTTGGTGATGACTTTATTGGTGTGTATTTTACCAATGAATCTAGTATGTTCAACAACCCATAAATATAACAGCCTTTGGCGAGTTCGTGGACGTTGCGAGCCGCGGAAGGGGGCGTGGAAGGGGAGCGTTTGTTCAAATGCCTTCTGTGTTCGTTCCACCAGCTGGCCGTGCTTCGCCTCGAGGAGGATATCGAGGAGCTAGGCCGTCTACGCCGCGAGGGCGGGGTTCTATTACTCCTCGCGGCCGAGGAGACTTTCAACCTCGAGGGCGCGGCGACTTTACTCCTCGTGGCCGCGGTCGGGGTGATGCGTTTCCTCGCGGACGGGGAAGAGGCTTCGCTTTCCAGTCTGGTAGCCGTGACAGTGGCAACGAATTTGAAGGGCAACAAAATCGATTGTTAGAGCCGATTACCTTTGTGCGTGCTCGGCTCACCGCTCGCACGCTATTCCAGGAAGAAGAGGAGATATTCAAGGCCGAAGTAGTTGATGTCGAAGAAGGTATGTAAATTCTTCACCTCTAAATCGCTACTCAAGGCTAATTGATTTGATTTTGAATTACGCAGGAGACGTTATCCCCACGGCAGATTTTGTCGAAGCTGCCTTTGCGTCACAACAGGATGCCGAAGAGGATGACGAAGAATATAGCCCAGACGACAATGATCTTCAGGATACAGCTACGACCACAATTGATCCAACTAGATCTTATACGCCTCCAGTGGCGTCGTCGTCAAAACAGTTACCCAAACTCGATATATCATCTGCTGTATCTCTCGCCACCGCGCTCAAGGACGCGGCTCTCACGCCGCGCGAAGAACACTTTGTGCCCGTATCTCCAGCATTGTCCAAGGCTATAATCAAAGAAAACACACCGATAGATCCGGTCGCTCCTGATTCGAACTCTGACTCGGAAGATGTCGTACTATTTATCCCTCAACCACGCACGCCGCTTCGCCCGATGACCCCATTACCGCTGCTCGCCGCCCCTGGACCTTCGCTAGGAGTTGCTCCCTCCCCTATTCGACCCTCGCCACTTGCAATGTCATTTAGGTCTCCACTGCAGGAAGATGAGGAAATGTTGGAGGCTATACCGGAAGCATCAGGAAAGAAGCTCGAGGATCTTGCAGAAAACACCCACGATATTGAAATGGGGGTTCTTGACAAGACGAAACCCGCAGACAATACGACAATTACAACTACGACTATGGATACCGATGCAGACATTCCTACTATTAACTTTGAAGATCTATCCTCTGCGATGTTTGTTGATACTACTCCAGCCCGCGTGGAACTTTCTTCGAAGACTAGTAAACCTATACATACCGAAAAAGCTCGAGGTCATATTCTGGGTACGAGTCTGGCCAAATCGTCCCCAAAACCTTCGACTCCAAACCTCCACGCTACGGCGTTTGAATCTACTTCGCGTTCTACTACGACACAGGCAACTGAACAAATTGTTTCTTCTGGGTCAACCATACAAGCGACATCTGTAGTTACGGAAAGCATCGAGACAGTCACCACGGACATCCCAGCAAAGCCTCCTACCCCGAACTTCCACACTATGAAATTTACGTTTACGCCACGGACTGAAGCCTCCCGTGCGCGAAGGGCTCCTCCTGGCGATGGTCGACACGGTCTTGGGTTCAAACCCAAGAGCACTCAGCGCGTTCCACGCGAAGGAGACTCGGACTTAGACTGGGGCGACGATGGGCCGCCAAAATCAAAAATGAAGGCGAAGGAAAGCCAGGACAAAGAGGACGAGGATGAGGAAAGTGACGGCGATCATGGAATGGTCGAGGACATCGACTCAGCTACGATGCTCAAGTTTCTGAAGGGCGTGGAGGCGCAGGAGTGGAAGACCATGGACGACATTAATGACGAAGAGATGCTTCGCCAGGAGGATGAGGACGAGGACGAGGAAGATGAGAGTGAAAGCAGTGAAGATGAAGACAGCGACGAGGATCTAGACGAAGATGAAGAGGAGTTGAACAGAATCATTGCGGCTGCAGAGGCGGAGCTCCTTAACTCTGATGAAGAGTCGGACGATGATCTAGACGAGAGCTTCAGAACGCGTTTGTCACGTATGCGGAAAACTCCAGGAAGGAATGGCAAGGGGAAAGGAAAAGGAAAGGGGAAAGGGAGAGCCGGAGACGACAGCGACGATGATGAGATTCAGATGAGTGGGTTCAGTTGGGCAGAAAAGGATGAGGCGTATATTGCTGCCATCCAGGTACGTTTAATGAGATTCGTCCTTGATCCGTTACTCACGATTATACAGGAACAGCTAGAGGAAGAGCTATTTTTGAAACGAGAGCGGAAACGAGGCGTCATTAGCCCACCCCTGAGCCGTGAGTCTTAGCTTGTATATGCGTTACTCCGATGCTAATAAGTTTTTGGCAACCTAGCTGCGTCACGAGGCAAGAGTAAACATGTACCTCCAGAGCTCCAGGCGCAATGGGAACGCGACCGCTCCAAAAAAGCAGAAAACAAACGACTCCGTGCATTGCAACGCCAAATCGCAGCGCAGGAATCCCCAAAACGCGGCTCAGGACGCAAGTCTAAGGCCTCGTTCATGTTCAATAGTTCGGGCGCTGTCTCTTCCCTTCCAGCAATTGAACCGAAACTCCGTGCTTTTGTCGCCAACTTAGGAATGAAGACTATGGCGTTACAGGCCATGGACAAAGAGTCTCGACGTCGCGTGCATCTTCTTGCCGAATGCTTTGGGATCAAGACTGATAGTAAAGGGAGCGGTACTGGGCGATATATTACTCTTATACGGACAAGTCGAACCGGGCTGGCGGTAGACGAAGCCAAGATCCGCCGATTAGTCCGAGCAGCAGAGGAAGCAGAGGACACTGGAATGGCCGCATTCAACCGAGCTTATTATCGCAATGACGGAGAGAGGGCTGGCGGAGGAAAATCCAAGATTAAGACGAGAGACGGAGAAGAAGTGGGTCGCACAGCTGCCAAGATTGGCGTTGACAATATCGGTCATCAGCTATTGAGCAAGATGGGATGGAGCGAAGGCGATAGGATTGGCAAGTCGGGCGGTATTGCTGATCCGTTGGTGGCAGTCATGAAGAGTACGAAACTTGGACTAGGTGCAACCCGCAAGTAACCGCAAATGTTGTACAAGCCACTTGAATATAGCCACTTTGATTATGTCAGATGAACCCTATAGAAGTTTTTAGAACGCTCTCGAAAGGAAAGAAGCGCCGGGCGAGGGCGTGTGGATTACGTGATGCTCGTTGGATAGAAAATTTAAAACTTGCCCTTGACCTCCCCGGGATATAAAACGCACGCCTCAGTCGCGCTCCCCAACCCCCGACTGACGAACCCCATACGACTCCTATATTACTATTATCATGGCTAGTGTTGTTGGTATTGACTTTGGTAACCTCGCCAGCAAGGTGAGTCGCGTTCCAGGGTGTATGCGCGTTTGCTGATCCATTTTTGGACGATACAGATTGGCGTGGCGAGGAAAGGTGGAATTGATGTGATTCTGAACGAGTCTTCAAGCCGTGCTACTCCGTAAGTCTTTTTCTTTCACCACTAAGCTCTCCTAGATGCTAACGCGCGTCATTGCAGCTCGCTCGTGTCGTTTGGCCCAAAGGCGCGTGCGATGGGAGAGGCGGCAAAGACTCTCGAGACATCTAACTTTAAGAACACTATTGGCTCCCTCAAGCGTCTTATTGGTCGCACCCTCAATGATCCGGAGATTAACGAACATGAGAAAAATTATCTCAATGCGCAGCTTGTAGATGCGAACGGAACTGTTGGCGTCCAGGTAAGTGATTGAAGGTTCGATGAACTTAGCTGCGTGTCAACTAATACTATATAGGTCAACTATCTCGGCGAGCGTTCTACCTTCTCAGCAACTCAACTATGCGCGATGTACCTCGGCAAGCTTCGCGATATTACCGCTAAGGAGATCAAGACAACCCCTTCGGACGTTGTCATTTCCGTCCCCGGGTGGTACAACGACGTCCAGCGTCGCGCCGTCCTTGACGCTGCGCACATTGCGGGTCTAAATCCTCTTCGTCTAATCAACGATACGACCGCCATTGCTCTCGGATATGGTATCACCAAGCAGGATTTGCCTGAGCTCGATTCGCCACGACACGTCGTTTTTGTGGATGTTGGTCATTCGAACTACTCCGTTGCGGTCGTCGCGTTCGCCAAAGGTCAACTCCAAGTCAAGTCGACTGCATATGATCGCCATTTCGGTGGACGAGACATCGACATGGCGCTCGTGCGTCATTTCGCTGTCGAGTTCAAGGAGAAGTACAAGATCGACGTGCTCTCGAACCCGAAGGCGGTGTTCCGTTTGATCACGGCCTGCGAGAAGCTCAAGAAGGTGCTGTCCGCCAACGCCGAGGCTAATTTGTCTGTGGAGAGCATCATGAACGATATCGA
>WSTH01000796.1:0-18101 GCA_019616345.1 Ceratobasidium sp. 395
GCTGGAGATGAATGCCGACGACGAGCAGGGCCAGTTCGGCGAGCGGTTGACCGGGCTCGCGGGTTCTTTGCTCGAGGGGACAATCGGGAAGGCGACGGCAGCGCAGAAGAGGAAAGATTCCTTCGAAGAGTAGGAGTCGTACTCCGACTTCGAGCACGAAGCACAGTCCGCGCCGCAGTCAACAGGTTCTCCAGTCCTCTGTTTCGGCCACCATTTTTCGTAAGTTCCGGAGTGGAGTGTGTCCTTTGGACGGTCCCAGCTGTCCTAGTTGCCGCTGACCGAACCGTTTCCGTCGTTTGGAGCTCGCCCGCCATCCCCGACTCTGGTCTTGTGCCTCCCATGCCTGCTCCCCATGCTGGCGTTGGTTGAATTCCCGGATATTGCGCCACGAACGAGGCTAAGCAGGCTTGCGCGTCTGCTTGAGGGTCTCCCGTAAATGCCACGACGACTTGATGGCGTGAAGGATGAGGTCCGGGATTTGCACTGCGTGCAAAAGAATTGAGTAAATCCTCGTCTATCTAACATGCTCACGTACCTGTTCGCCTCGTGCAAGCTTCTAATCGGCCCGATGTTCATCTCATGTCTACATCTAGACTCTGGTTGGCCGGCCTCTCCCACAAGGAATTGGCTAAAATGATGGTGCGCGGTTGATGGAAACGATGCACTGGCTCTCGGGGGGCGCCCACGTCGGATGGCGGAGTGATCGGTGTGGGTGAGTGGTGTTTCACGCTGGGATGTACGTGAAGGATGGGGGCGAGGGTATACCGATGGCTGAGGAGTTTCTGCTTCTCTGCTCAGTTCAAGATTATCTTGCCCCATGAGTTCCGGCCCTTCTAGAACCTCAACAACGCGGTCTTTGCCAACTCGACGGGCGGCAGCCAGAAGAAACTCCGCACGAGCATCCGGCTGAGTCGGCCGCATACGCTTTTCAGGAGGCGGCTGTCCAGATGTGGCGAGTGATGAGCCTTGATTAAGGATAGATACGGACGAAATAGGGAGTTGTGTAGTTGCAGTAGAATGGGTTGGAGGCTGAAAAAAGTGTGTGCGAGTAGGCGACGGAAGTGGGTACTTTCGTGGGCGGCCGCGGGGGTTCGAAGTTGGAGAAATCATCTATAGCGCCAAGCGTGTTAGTTGGCCTGGCAGGAGGCTTGACAACGAGGACCCACAGCCGGTTGAAGAGCCGCTTGGGCGTCTGTTGCAGGTGTTCTTGGGCTATAGTGTAACCATCCTGTAAGACGAGCAATGCTGATAGAACAGAGAAGTAGACCCACCTGATCAACAAATTGACACGTAAGCTCTCAATGCTTTGCCTCAATTCAGCGATCTCCCGCTTAGCGTCTTTAAGCTCGCGTTCTAACCGAACGTTCTCCGTGTGCAATCGCTCATTCCGTGCCTGTAGCTCAACATTCTGGGCCCTCTCATCTTGGTAAATAGCCGAAACAAGACTGCCATTCAGACTTCCACTCTTCTGCACAGGATAAGCAAGGTGAATTGCTGAGTTAGTTGCATAATCACGCGGCGGAGTCGAAGACTTCCGACGCACATTTACGCGTGCATTGAGCGCCTGTGCCGTCCTTTCGAATCCCAGCCGATCTGCGCACCGAAATTCGCTCAGATCCTGTTACAGGTAAGAATCCCTCTAATTATAGGCTAGATATTCTGTTACTGACCTCTAGCTGTTGAACCATAACACTGCGCTCGGCTAGCAGGGCGCGAATATGTTCTGCCTGGGTGGCAATCTGTGAAGCAGTGGGTCGAGCAGGATGAGTCAAGGCCATAATCTGCCCACAAAATTCAGATCTAGACAACCTCTATTCGAGTACACTTGATAGCTTACCATCATAACTAGTCTTCTCTCTCGGCTACCTGTCTCAACCCCAGCACTACCGGACTCCACCCTCCAGTCAATCACAGTCCTACGCATCTCAGCCACTTTCGTATCGTCAATTACGTCCTCGATATCTTCATCTTCAGTGAGACCTGGTGTGGTATAGACTCTGTTCGAGTCATCCTGTGATAGTATACTTGGGACAGTATCAAATCCAGTAGTCGGCGGTGGCGTTCCGAAATGTAGTGTGGGTTCGGGCGAAGGTGTAGTACTAAGTGGCCGGATTAAGTCAGAAAAACTAAGCAGTGTTTCTTCAGATTCCAGCTCGGGCTGAGTTCCTCCTGGTGCATTGTCGAAATGGGGGGAGACTGCGCAACGCAATGCTAGATCAGTCAAACGGTTATGTGAAGATAAACTAACCCACTAGATCGTTCTCTGGGTCGCTTTGTGTTATGTCGTGTTCCAGTTATTTTTGTTTCAGAAGAGGGTGGGATACGTGGCGAGGTATGACTGTATGACATCTATTATGGTGGTTCAGAGAAGAGGCGTCGCGGTCCAGAGCAAGCACGCATGAGCTCACGTGACATAAACAATGATGCTATAAGCTGAGCGCTTGCTTAAGGAGGCGCCACAGGAGCCAATTATGTCTCACTTTCTGCTCGGGACAGATAGTAATTATAATCTAACAGCTGCGCCAGGAGCCTCTTGATGAAATCACGAAGTATCTGAATAATGTTGCAGCCAGAACTCTTCGAAAGTGCGATGCGGATATTGTATAGGCTAAGTGAACCACCGGCCAGCGGTATTGTCGTATTGGTGACAACGGATAGGATAATCTGGCCTTGCGATAGACATTCGGTGGATGCGTATGCTGGGGTAATGGTAATCGCAAGCGGTAAACTTTCCGCCACGCGCACGCTGATGACATCTTATTGTTGTGCGGCAGGAAGTCTTAGTAGAATTTTGAATCTGAAATAACAGGGACAACACTCGATGCTAAGAAGGGCAACGCGTACATATAGTAGTGACTGCAGAAACACGCCATTATGTTTCCCCGAGCAAGGTGGATGTCGCAAAATGCGACGCTCCTCAAGCGACATAAACAATGATCCTATAAGCTGAGCGCTTGCTTAAGGAGGCGCCACCCCCTCATGTGGGTTTTCAACATCAAAGGCGCCTTTTTGTGGTCCTCTGATTTCATGCAGTACTGACAGTGGCGCTTGATCCAGAGACGCCATGAGCTTTAATATGCCTGATTGATCATCATATTCCGTAGGATACATACATACAATACAAACTTAGCATACATCTGCCACAGGAGCTCAGAACCAAGGTAGAACAACAAAATAATAGTAGCTGCCTAGGGCGATTTAAACGAAGAGTAGCCTGAATCAGCCCAATTCTGCCGGGATGAGACACCTCGAAGTAACCCGAATTGACTTTTATCTGCCAACTTTGTGTGCACTGTTAGTCACCTCTAGTCCCTCTGACTGACTCCGTGCCGCACTATCATACCAACTCTTAGAATAGGCATTAGGCTTACATATGGCCTCAACAGAGCTTCCGCCCGAGGTGATGTTCTTGATCGTTGAGCTTGCTGCGACGCATACAGCTGCCACTCCAATGCACCCTCTCGATCTGACTTCAGATTCCCCCTGCGTCACCGGAAAGCCTGATTTTACAGTCTTGGGAAAGCTAGCGACAACCTGCCGCTGCCTATGTACAGCAGTACGGAAGTCATGGTTCCGTATTCTTTATATTAGAGAAAGCATCGACTGGACAAACGCAGAAAAGTTTGGTATATGCGCTTACGTTAGGTGGGTTGGAATGACCTCTTGTGTTTCAACAATACGACACAGTACTAAAAGTGAGCTCAGGGAGATCCGTGTGCTATCGGGATCATTGACGGAGGCCACCTCAAGTACGGTGTTTTTGGGTTTTCCAAACCTGCATACAGCATTCATTGACGCTCACAATGACTTCATTCCGCACGAGCCTCAAGCTACTTCACATGACCGTTCGGCTTCATTTGGACGGTACCGCCTACTAGCTTCGCGTCTTCCCTCGTCGCTCCGTCGCTTGTGGATCGTCAACGCCCATGGCCCAGACGCCGCTGTCATCCGAGCCCTCTGCGCTCATTGTCCTGAGATCGAAGAAGTTCAAATTTCAAGGTGCACAATGTTCAGCCCCCGTTTGAGGAGTGCCACCGAGAACGAGCATCTTGGTATATGCAAGTACTGGGAGCTTTTTCCGGGAGAACACGAGTCTTATTTCAGTGCGGATGGAGTACTCAAGTATGCAGTGAGTTTAACAACGCCGCTCGTTTCGCAGTCAAGGACTAACCTCAATCGTAATCTAACAGGAGTCACTGGGGCAAGAGATTAAACCTCTTTCACACCTTAGGAAGCTCCATATGGGCCTCTACCTGACTCCATATGAAGCTGTCGAACGGCATAGGCGGGCGCATAGAGATAAGACTCCAAGTACGGGACTTGGGAATGCACCATGCGGAGAATGCTCTATTGCCTACGGCGAGATGACAAAGACAGCGGAAAAAATCGCGAGCAAGGCCGTTTTTAAATCCAACCCTAGCTTGGTGGAGCTATCTTGGGCATCGTTCTTCACCGAAAATCGAACAGGAAGCAGCTCTTATGAGCGAAACAATATGCATGAGACGTAAATACGTTTTAGATCCATCCCTTGCTTCAGCTAGGCGCCGAATCAAAGGCTTTGTGTAACACGTTTATTTGTTTGCTAGCTATGTATTTTAGACGGACTCGGCACCAGATATATCATGATTTATACGTTCAATAGGTAGTTAAAGTTTAAGTAGTACCGCCACCGGGCTAGATTGTGGCAGTGGTGAGACGCCACAATTCAGTGGAACCGGGATCATAGTTTACACCAGTGTCTTGTAGGCGAATACGTCATGATGTTGTCGCGCCTAAAGCGCAAGATATCTGCCGCATTGTAGTCGTGTTTAAACACTCCAACCATTAGGGATCAAATCGCATCTCCTTGTTCGGTCCGACTGTAGCCTATATGCGCATGCATGCGTCATTTTCTGTTTCTAAACCTATGTCAAGCAATAAATATGTCCAGGGTGACTATATGCCATAGGCGCACGCCCCATATCTGTTATGCCGATCTGTACCGCAGCCCGCAGAGGCGGCAGATCGAATACTTAACCGCACTCAGGCGTGCTTATCCAACGTGACCATAAGTACTTACTATAGCTGGGTGCGTAGCGCCCGCTACTCATCTCTCTCCCCCCCTCTCCCTTGACCCCAAGGTGTCTTTACACGCGCATACCGTATAATACATTCCCCTATTCTCCTCTCGTCGCCTTGTCTTCCATCCTCGCACCCTTACATTCGCATGTCAATTGTTTACTCGCGTACGCGCGCCAGCGATAGGTTTGGCCGTCTACCTGAGCTCACTCGGCTGGTTTCGATCAGCTCCGGTTGTCTCATCTGGGCTTGCACAGCCACCTTCGGCGCCGCTTCTGGTGACCTCAGTCGGACCCCAGACCAGACCTGTCGCTGCAGTTCCATACATGCTAAATGCATCTCATTATCTATCACGCATGCCAGTCAAGGCTAAGTAGGCGTCATCTGCCGGATCTGATTGGATCTGATCAAATTGATTTACAGTAGGCGCTTCCTACTCAGTCATACTGTAGCGTCACGACCATAACGTCGGTCCTCTGTCCCCTGGGTGGCCGACGCGACGTTCGCAGCCAAAATGTCCTCTGTCCCCCGAGCAAGCGACGCAAGGGAACGATGTACCTGAATTTGCAATAAGCGCAGAAGATTAAGCCCGCATACAAGCAAGGTGGGTTGGAAAACTTTTGCCTGTGGGTCTCTTCAAAGTCCTAGAAATCGCCTCCCAAATCATTTTCAACCTGTTTGATCCCTTTTTAACCAATTGAAAGTACGCCTATTCAACTGTGTCATCTTTTGTCGACGTTCGAGGATAAAAGTGTCCCCTGTCCCCACGGTAGCGGACGTAGGGGGACGGCAGGTATACAGACAAATAAAGGCGCTGGGCGCCTTTATGTTAGTGACGTTACGGCAGTAGCGTAACAGTAAGTTAATACAATTTGGGCGTTGAATACGTACATAAGAGTTTCGGAACATCTTGGATAAACTTGCTTCCAACTTATGGGCCGAAGACGTAATAAGGACCTAGGGTACGACTATGGTTTGAAAATACGGTAGAGTGGTTGCGACATAAATCTATTTTCGGCTTTCCACGCAATCTCACCAGGTCGTTATGTACACTTATTATCAAAACCTACCTATATACAGTCATCCACCACGTGCCGAGACACCACCATGTAGCGAGACACAGCCCTGTGGAGCTAATGCGTTTGGCATCAAAGTGTACAAATTAGTAATACAACGTTTGTAATTGTATGCGAGTGTCCCCAACGAAGGGTATGTGGAGTTACAGAAATGTCTCAATGCTGTCGTAGGGGTTCAGAGGGCATAGGAACACAATGCCAGTATTGGAATCCGGGACTCTCATATTCAAAATACGAGATACAGGCCGGTTTTCATCTGTCTACAGATTAGTTAATTATCAAACAATTTGTAATTGTGGAGCTAATGTTATTTCTTCTTTGACGGCTGTCTTGCTACGTGGTGGATGACTGTAGGGTTTTAAACTAAGCTGCAAGAAAATTTTACTATGAACTGCTATATCATATTCTGAAATGTGGTCGTGCCTAAGATCCCTAGTACACGGTTAGAAGTACGACGTAATGGTGAGCGCTGACAAACGAGACTCTTCATTCAGACGACAAGACCAGTTAAAGGGTCAAGGCTATTACAATACACGCTAACCAGTAAGGTTGTTTGATTTGCCGGGGGGAGATGGGTACGGACACTGAGCTATAATAGTTGAGTTAATATAGCCAAACAGCGCCTTATAGCGCGACCAAAAAGTAGCTAGATACTCGTGCGTATCAGTCAAGCACGTCTTCTTGAGACTCTGATATCTTCATGATTCACGTTGCAGTAGTATAACCGCTGTGGTCGATACGAGTCACATGAGCTTCCGTCTGAAAATTTTGGTCGGGTTTTCGAATACTCCAGACAAGTTCTGAACCCCACCAAATTTCTAGTTTGAAACGGCAAGAGTCAAACTTACCGCACGCAGAACATTGACACGTCTCAATTATTTGTATATGTGATTTTCCCCATAAAAATGATGGGAGGGTTGCATAACGAAGTACGTAACGTGTACGTGTTGTCAGTATTTGCCTACCAGAAAATATTTATTTCAGACGATAAGGGTGTAAAAAAATCAAAGCCCCGGCCTAGCATTTCCCTACAAACTAAGTGCCCACTGGGAATAGGGTACTCAAGAATCGCCCGGGCTCGGTAGTCGACTTGGCGGAGTGTATATGCGCTGCATATTGTACTTTCTAGCGCGGTTACAATATCTGAAAAATATAGCTGTTGTATGTTTAGTCTTTTCCTTAAAACAGTGTAGTATATCATTAGTGTCTTGCGTGGTTTATCTAGCTCAGTTGCTCTGTGCGTTATGAGTATGTGGGCTACTTAGGCAGGACTGTGAATATACAACGCAACTTTAGCCTGTAGCTCATCAGAAACTAGCCGGCCTCAGAGCAACCGGCGATGTTTTGATCCTGTACTTGTACACAGCTAAATATCTGCATTGATATACCCGGCCTTTTACTCACTCGCCGGATGCTTTGCACGCCAACTGAGCACTTGATCTCTGAACTTTAGATAAGCGCCAGGCATCCATATTTCGGTGTATTAACGGCGTCGTTAAACATAGCATCAGCTGAGGGAGCGATAGTCTAGTACACAAAGAATTCGTTCGCCTAATTGGAGCACATTTAATATTGAAGGCTGTCTATTACAGACGAGAATCGTACATGACCAAACTCGAACAGCTTGATACCGATTCTCCAGAACGGCTTCGGAGTAGTGTACAGGCGAATGGCAGGGGTGTCCCACTTGCGCTTCAAACGTAAGAGTAAGTATCCCTGAGCTTCATTGAAACACCGAATAGGAGGGTTTTGGTCAACTTTTCCCGCCATGGTGACTAGGTAGGGAATGAGCCAGGATTAGGAGTGTTATGCTAGCTTGTTGGCTGTAACAAAGCACTATAGTATGTTGTGTTTATGTGCGGAGAGCCTAGGTTTGCTTCAAGACATACATTTAAGTAAAACTTACAGCTAAATATTAGTCAATTAGCCAGGGCTGGCTCCGCTGAGACAGGGGAGGCCAAAGCATTTAGTGCCAGAAGTAAGTCTTAGTTGAGCTGCAAACGGCCTTAGTATGCTCCCGGGGAGTCTAAATCAACATGATAGCCGATTGGTTTCAGAGGTAAAACGCCCTACAAGTAGTATGCCTGTACACATGTCGGTCTACTGTCACTCGAAGAGCAGGTTTGATGGGCACAGCCTAAAGATTTGTTACAGCACAGTTGATTTTAACTACGGAGTACTAGTATATGATCCTATAAGAGGCACTTCCCAACGTATTAGCCAGGTACTGGCATATAAAAATTCCCTAATATCTCTTATCATCACACCATGCGGGTACTCTTAGCTTATTTGTTTCGACTTGTTAAGCGCACTCTGTCTCGCTTGAACGCTCGCCCAGCCAACCATACTCCCCAAAGCAAACCTGAACCGGCGATGTGGCCTGCATTAGCCCCAGACACTCCCGTTGAGGCGCCTCTACGGCAATCTCCTAGCCCTCCCGCTTCACGTAGACTACCGCCGGAGCTGTTACTCTATATTATTGCAACATCATCTGCTACATCTGCTACTGCCGATCCCGAGCCTCTGGATGGTTCTTCTTCATATCCCCGGGTGAGACCCAAGCCCGAATTCGCGTCCCTGAGCGGCTTGAGCGGCTCCTGTCGCATGTATCATGAGGCTGTTCAGAAGGCCTGGTACTACGTCTTGGTTATTCGCGAGAAAAACGACTGGAGAATAGTCGAAGAGCTCAAAATTGCAAGCTATGTAAGGTACGTATATTATAGTGTGCCATCCTGGCAAGAGCACTACGCTAATCACCAAAACGAACAGAGAGATTCGGGTCCTCTCGCCAGCCCTTGGTAGATGGGTACCGCATGACGTTTTCATGTCGTTCACCCAGTTGCATACAGCATATATAGACGCACATAATGATTTTGAACTGAACGAGTCACAACCAGTCACTGCTACTAGTTTACCGGTTGATACCGAAGCCTCCCCCATCGGTCGCTATCGCATTCTTGCACCATGCCTGCCCTCTTCATTACGACGACTCTATGTAACAAATGCTCATGGTCCCGACATATCCATCATTCAAACACTTCGATCATGCTGTCCACAGTTGCAGGACCTTTCAATCTCAAGATGCTCACTTTTCAGCCCCCGCCTTAGGTCATCCGACACCAAAAACATGACGTGTACCTTCTGGAACACGTTTCCAAGCGACCACGACTCTTACTTTGCCAACGAGGGCATAGAATACTATGCGGTGAGTCATACGCTAGTAAATTACTGTAACATGGCCACTGACATCGTTCGTCCGAAGGCATCACTTGCGCGAGAGCTGAAACAGTTGGATAATCTTCTGTCATTGCATATGGGGCTATATCTTACCCCTCATGAAGCGATATCGACTCATATTCGAGATCACCACCATTTGAAGCACGAAGGAGATTCATTCTGGGACTCACCTTGTGTCATATGCTCAGACCAATTCAGGGGCCAAACGTGTAACGCTGAGATGGCCGCAAACAATGTCCTTTTCGGCCAGCTACCTCACCTACAAAACATATCATGGGCATCGTTTTTTACAACCTCTAGGTTGGACCCGGTATGCTATACTAGAAACTCTGAAACTTATGCGCAGGGGTACCACATTGTTGGTTGTGAGCGCCGGTGACGTTCTGTGATGAGCATATCCCTATTTGATGTCTACTAGATTTCTTAACGTTCGGTACTATAGTCTATGCATCAATTTTCTCATTTACTCGGTCGGATATACATGAGGGACGGGGAAACGTGGGCAGCATTGTGTATGGTGCCCCGAACAGGGTATAGTAATTTCAGACTAGCTCTGGCAGCCTCGTGAAGCTGGTGTTAGGAGATCTTCCAGATTAGCCCAAATCTCTTGACATGATAGCCAGAGATTGTCGAGGATTTCGACTAGGAGACAAGGGTACGAGCGTTGAAATAGTAGTCTAAGGTAAATATTAGAAGGTGTCATGAAGAACAAAGGTGAGCATTTTCGAGACAACCTCAAATGTCACTGAAAGTGCTTTCGAACGCAGACTGGAGTAGCTGGCGCAATATCCTTTCTCTCCTAGTAAAAGCGAGCCACTGTGTCATTGTCAACACGACATCGATTCAATACTGCGGCTCTTGTTGGCAACTGACCCGTTTTACATCCATCTTCGCCTTGCACATGCCTGTAAACTGGAACCTTAAATTTTTCACAGATCTTGCTATTTTCGCAGCCTTGCGCTAAGTATCAGAGATAAGAAGCTGAGCGCGCTCTCTACTTCCTTGATTGGTGCCTTGTTATTGGTAGAGGATGCTAAACACCACACCACGTTTGCTTGAACGTCTGTTCACTTGCGAAGATGGTCAAGAGCGGACAAGCTGTCTCCTGCTTACCGGTTCACGAGTTAAACATCTCCTTGCAGTGCTGATTTTGAGCACTCACATCGCCAAAGTATCTAGTGGTGTATGTTTTTTCACTCAGGCGATATGACGAAAGCATTGTGCTTAGATGTTGCTGAGTATGAATTGTAGTGATGTAAAAACTGCGCTAATCTATACTTCTGAGAATCCGTTGAGAATAGACGAAGAGAAAATGTACGCATCTCAGTGAGACGATATGTAATTTTTATCTAGGCGTATGCCGACTGCTTACGTCCTGTATTTGAATTATTAAGCTAATGTAGCCTCAGCATACTTGTTTCTGTTTTCGACCACGCCATCGCATAATGTTACCACGAACCAGAAACAATGGCGCGTGCTCGAGCTCTGTGAACTAGCAATGAACTAGCTCCCTGCAGAAACCAAGATGAAGCCAAACCCACGTGGCTCAGGAGCCTAGGGTCTCATTACAAATTGAGATACTTTCCTTTCTCGACTATGTATGTGTGTTTGGTAGATGACCGTTGTGAGTAAAAGCGTTCTCAGATTGTTGAGCCACGTGTCTTTTATATATAAGCCAAACCAGAGGTTTGTAATGTTTTGTTGGCTGCTATATCTGCTACTTATATTCAATGCTGCAGCCTATTAAATCCGGACTCATGATAGGATATGGGCCTTACCTATCGCCTACCCACCTTGCGCCTATCTAGCAGCTTCAAAGTTCTGCATATGTCCAGACTCTCGCACTGGTGCTTCGAGGGTTATCCTTAGGTTGGTATCACACGTACTGTGACATCGATATCGAGGCTTATCAGGTCACAGGCGCATGGAGTATCACCTAATGCCAGTGGTGGGGAATACAGCAAAGAACGAGGCTCCCTAGGCTAAATGAAGTGCTAGACGAGAGATGTATAGCGCGCTAGGCGTGATAAACAAACAGTACGAACAAAGCACCCGCTAAAATCCACAACTTTCTCACAACTCAGCTCGTTTATATGTTGAGCTCCGATAACTACAAATCCACGCACACTCTAAACAAACAGAAGTCAAAAATACGACAGGGGTGATGCACTCGATCGGTATGATCATCTGGCAATCGAAAAGATCAGGCTATTCGTGATCAGGCAACCCTAACGTGATTTGATAAACAATCGTTTCGATCGAACTTTGATCTAAGTCTTCACTGTCACGAGGTTACAGACGTTGACGAGTAGGACAATCAAATAGCAAATGTTACACGTTCACCTGATCACCAGAATGCGTAATATACCAAGGGACGATACTATGGATTATGTCGAAACGAATTAGTGCTGGAACATGGCGAAAACGCCTGACAGCTGAATAGGCCTCAACAAGAGGTTTCAGACCATTCAAGCCGTTCACACACCTTAGCCTCACAGGAGACCTACTTAGTACTAAGTACTATTGGATATTTCTGCGTCACTTTGGATAAATTTCGGCCGCACGACCTGATCATGGCTATCCCGTACCATTCAGTACTAAATTGACCGCCTGTGAGGCCGAGGTTGCCTGAAGAGCCTGAGCCGTCTAAAGCCTCCTGTTGAGACCTATTCAGCCGCCGGGTGTTTCACGATGAAGCCATATTCAGCACAGGAGTCGAAAGCTTGCACCATTTGTACTTTGGGCAATATTCTGTGACGGATATCTAACCAAAGCAGCCATAGGGGATTGGGAGTTCAATGACGAGCTCTACTGAGCTAATCAACTACGAACACCCTCTGTTAGAAGATTCGGGCGTTAGTGGCAAAACCGGTATCGCTCAGGAGCTGAAGTACTCAGCTTGTGAGATACACTGGACGCTGAGGGGACGCAACCTGTGAAGGCCCCAGCAGTACGTACTCAGCTGCCGAAGAAGGCGCAGGCCGTGTCACGTGTTCCCCAGCCTCTCAGAACCCCACCACCTCGGTTCGCGTGCTGCGACCTCATGTGGTTTTGATCATATTTTGTTTATCTCACAGCCCGCCCTTGCCACGCTACACGCACACTAGCTGTAGCTCGGTGCCCGCCCAGCCCTGCGATCCTGTGGATCGCAGTCTAGGCAGCCCGGCCAATCGCCCAATGCCGCCTTCGACGGCTTAGGATACTCCACATCGATCGCGAAGGCTAGACCGCGGCGAGTATTGTTGTGCGCATATAGTATACGGGTTAACGTCTTGGTTCAAAGGCTGAGTTAAAGGTTGAGATATCTAGTGGTCAGGTTCAGGCTAATTTTTTGCTATTACAATGTAGCCGGCTGTATAACGAAGTGCTTAGCTAGCTTGACTCTTAGCTCTGCTATAAATGCATAGTGCAAAGAAAAAACCCAAGGGAAATTAGTAAATCAATGAGTTGAGACAGAACTATGCTATACCAAGGCATTATTCAAGTAACTTCGCCAAGCTGTTATGTGTCGAGAGGGGGTGTAAACTCGAACATTACGGTACTCACTGGTAGCACGGAGATTGCCTTCTGTTTGAGCAGCATATTGTGCGCAAAGTGCTGTGTTGGCGACTGCGGGGCATATATGCTACGTCCGCGATGAGCGGCGGAGTAACTAATTAACGCGTTTGGATGCATGCAAGTCCTGGAAAGTACTGACGATCGAAGGCAGTAGTAGCACCGCAGGGCTGCACATTCCTATACCTATTAGTTATATTGAGGCGCAGAGCATCCGAAACACGCGCTCATTTGAAAGTATAAGAGTCGTTGAAGATTGTCATACATCCTCGATCTACACACACTCGTATCTAATTTTTATATTTTGACCATGTGGAAGCTCATCTCTAGCGTATTTCGTTTTGCCAAGAAGGTTTTGGCACGCCTGAACATATGTCCTAGAGCCCTCTCAAATCAACCTCACCCGATATCAGCTGTGTTGCAGAAACCACCAAGCGGGATATCTTTGGCTCCTGCTCTTGTCGCTCCAGTTGCTCATAGGCTTCCGGTAGAAATACTGCTTCATATCATCTCATTGGCCGCTGAAACTACCGATGGCGATGCCTGTGTCCCCGAAGCTCTCGATCAATTCTCTACCTTCCCTCGCGCAATGGCCAAACCTAACTTCACACTCCTGAGTGGTATAAGTGGATCTTGTCGTATGTATCATGTGGCTGTCCAACGATCTTGGTATCGTACCCTGTATATCCGTGGGAGCGACGACTGGAAAATGGTAGCGGAGCTTGGGATTGCGAGATACGTACGGTGCGTGTTTGGGAAGTACAAGAATGATGTATCAAACTAACCGATTGATTCATGTAGGGAGCTTAGAGTGCTTTCTCCAGCCCTGGGAACAGATACGCCCTCGAACGTGTTTATGCAGTTCACAGCGCTACATACAGCATTCATAGACGCACATAATGATTTTGAAGCCAATTATGATCCAATGATGGCTGCATCTAGTAACGACGGGGCACCCATCGGACAGTATCGCCTTGTTGCGCCTCGTTTACCTCCGTCGCTACGCCGGCTCTGGGTCACAAACGCTCATGGTCCGGATATATCTATTATCCAAATGCTTAGGTCTTTCTGCCCTCGGCTTCAGGAGCTCTCGATATCAAGATGCACACTTTTCAGCCCCCGCCTTCGACTTTCTGACGCCGGAGACGAGTTATGCGCGTTCTGGGCAAGGTTTCCCAATGATCACGACTCCTACTTTGCCTGCGAAGGAATAGATCAATATGCGGTACGTTTGGAGTCGAGTCTGATACCACGAATAGAGTTCACTCTACGTGATTAGATCTCATTGTCTCGAGAGCTGAAACCATTACAGCATCTCCGTTCTCTACATATGGGAATATACCTAACACCTCATGAAGCGATCTCCACTCATGTTCGAGAACATCCTAGGGCTAAAGATGAGGAGGGCTCGCCTTGGTGTCTACCGTGTGACACATACTTGCAGCGTTTTAGACAGCCAACGCGTGATGCCGAAGCGGTCGCTAATGCGATACTATTTCACGAACTGCCTCAACTTCAGCGCATCTCATGGGCATCGTTCTTTACAGCCAACAAGCAAGATGAGGTTGGCTACGACTGCTAGCATGAAGCGTGTAATTTGGAACGGGTTTAGGCTGAGTTTCATCATGCTCAACTGTATGCTTAACGGCGGACTCGGGTGTTTGATGAGTCGTTCCCAGATATGGTATTGATTTTAGGCCGATTTTAGACTGTATGCACTATGTCTCATGGCTCATGTATTATGTCTCGTGCATCATGCACCGTATATCATGCACCATGTGTCGCGTTCAGCTCCTATCGAGTGAATAGGAAGGGACAACGTGCTAGCCGGCGCGTAGCTTCAACTAGAAGGTGCATATAGCCATTACTTTGGATGCCCCTTATGTTGGGCTTACAAAAGACCAATATTTCCAAACGGGAGAATGGGTCTGGAGCATCTTCGGAAGTCACGGGAATGGGCAAAACCACATTGTTACTTGCACTGCTTGTTCGCTCAGTAATGACAATAGATAACAGGATCATCGAATTGTGGCGCTTATTGGCGATCGCACACTGAGTATTAGTCACGTGCCATTTTAAGGAAACAAAGTGAGTTTGTAATGCTTCGGTCGCCGGAAACTTACTTCTCCCAGCTTTGTCTTATTTCGACGAAGAAAAAACTCGTGGGAGCATCCGACAACGTGCCAACGACGATCGAACTTGACTTCACCTGGTAATACGCGTGGATTCGGAGATAGAGTACAAACCGCTCAGATCATGGTTATCTCGAACTGGTCGGTATGCTTTCATTCTCTCATCTATTGTGCAACATTCGATAACAAAGAACGACAGAGCCTTTATGGAGAAAACGACAATATCGTGGAGTAGGATGAATACTGAAAACTTGAATGAGTGCGCCCTTCATTGGCGCAAATCAAATGTTCAGGGACGCTTGACCCGTATATTGAACAGTGGAGAGAGCGCGAGGCGCGCACGTTGTTTCCTTATCACCTGGCTCGTCTACAGTGTATATCCCATCCTCGTTGGCTTGAAGTAGGATCGCGTTGCGAATATCACGGGAGGGCTCCTGCCATGTGGGCGCTTGAATGAACTCAAGTTACGCAACGTCAAGAATATGAGCATACCTCGTCGTAGTAATTAAATGGACTCAGAATGAATGACGAGCGAGTGTCGGTAAAGAGAGTGTTGGGGGTATCTTCTGCTCTGGGGATGTGGTGCTGCCTCATATATCAACATAAAGTATGCAGAGTAGATGGAACTGGTTGTACCATTCCGAGGTTAGCGTAGAGAACCAGATCCTGCTGATCAATACTCTCGGGTGGGTCGAAAAACTAGACCGAAAGAGGAAGTTATAAGAATCTGAGCGGGATCGCAGCACGCCCCCCCTTTCACGCTCTCCTGTCTTACCTTGCTGAAGTCTACCGGCGGGACAACCGGCAAGTGTTGATTCCACGTTGTTGAGCTAGATGGTTCCACGTCCTTCCTCCTAGCGACCATGAGGTCCCATTCGCTCCATCGTGCGCTGGTCAATAAGCGTTGAGAGCCTTGGACAGGCTGCCCGCAAGAGGATCAACACAAGCAAAACACGTTTGATGGGAAGATTTGAGGGCTCAGGATGATACAACTTTTACGTAGATAGGGGTGAAATCACTCACATTATGCACAGCGTGCAACGCAGGCTGGAACCGGTATGCTTTCGGATAGCCCCACTGGTTCTGTACATCCTTGTTTGCGATCAGGTATACTGTTTGACCGTTACTTCCAAAGTTTGTTTGAAGCTCAGTGGGAATCCAGGTTCGGTTAATGCGTAGCTGGCGGGTGGGTCCATCCTCCTCGTCGAACCAAGGCTTATTGACTTGTTTGAGGGGGATGAGCGCGTCTCGGAGAGCGGAGAGCAGATGAACAGTGTTTTACTCACCCTCCTCGACGAAGATGTCGTTCAACTGTAGTGAATTAGATCGTCCACCAACTGAAAACCCAGTTAGGAGAGCGCTCATCATAGTTAGGAAGGGTTGAGCTTACTATCGAGGTCAACCTTGTAGTTGATAACATGTGTATGAACAGACCCCATCGTTGTCTTTTGAATCCTTGTTCCATAGTCATCTTGAGAAGGATCCCAATAAGTTGCCTGTCCCTCGAAAATTCAGCTTGGAGATCGTAGCATACTCCGTAAGGGAGCTGCATTCACCTGGAGATATCCACTTGCGGCCATCCTCACTTCGACGGTCCCCTCTAGGTAGAAGATATAGTCGAACATATAGTCATAGTTGTATACGGTCGCCATAGTGCGGACTGTAAGTGCGGTTCCTCGTGTACTCCCATACCAGTTATTGCTACAGATAACGAACATTTATGGTTGGCGGGTTAGAGCAAGATTGACAGTGCGTACTAAGTATCACCATGTCGACTAGTCGGGAAGCTCAAGTCCGTCTAGGACCGCAAGTAAGTTGGCTCGGTCCTTATACAAGAAAGAAACCTACGCGTACCTCGAACACACAGATAGCTCCGGGAGAAGTGAAGTACTCGTCCTCACTATGATACGACGCATTCAAGGTGAGAGCACCATATGGACAGTCGTACCCAGAAAGCAGCTGACGCGTCTCTTCCCCAACTCCATAGTGTCGATCAAGGTATGCGGTGGATGCTTGGATCTAATAAAGTCGGCGAAATAAATAGCTAAAATATAGTCTGAGAACGGTGGAAAAGCGCACAGGATCATTTCCTCCGTATCTGGTTGTTCGGACAGTTAGTCAAATCACATAGGTCGCCATGGGTGGAAACAGAAACTCACTGAGCAAGGGCTTCTTGCAAAGACAACTAGAAGAGTATTGAGTATTGGTAGTAAGGAAAAAACTGATGCAAGATGCTAATAATGTACCTCGTATATTATCCTATCCCCCTTAAACTTGATGTTCCACAACGTCAAACCTGTGTCCCTAAACCCCGTGTTACATTCAAGTCAAAGCCGAGCCCGATAGCTCTGAAACAACTAACCGATTGAAGCCCAGATAGAGACTCCAGCCCATCCACTCGACGTACTGTTGTTTCTTGTCCGCCTTAATCCTACTTCCCTCAAATAGGACGCTCCTTGGCGCAGCCCTATCGTCCAAGGCCCTCGCCTCGCCTACTTTCTTGCGGGTGGACCATTCATGGCTCTTAAGGTCTGGTTTAACACCACGTTGAAGAGTACCGGAGTTGTATGCGCCGGTGAAGGCAGCAGCAGAAGTGAATATTTGGTTATTGTATACAATTTTCCTGAGGGTTAGATATTAATCAACGGACTTAAATGTCAGAGGCGGAAATACGAAGGGGCTGACCTCAAAGACCACTGGGATGCGTCTGTACCAGTTGTATCAATATAGGCAAACAAACCAGTCGTACCCAGGTATTGAGCTCCATTTCCGACGCCGACGAAAAATATCCAATATCTGCAAGTAATTTACGCCCGTTCCCTAGGAGCATATACACCATATACTCACCTACGCCAGTTACCGTCGAACGAGTTTGGTCCCTAATGAGTGTTTTAGTGTCCAGTTATCTCCGTTATCAGCGCAACTCACTTGATATGAATAGGAAATTGCATCATCGTCTGATCCAGTATATGATCCTCCGATCAAATCTTCCGTAATACTCGCGAGGGGTTCCATAAAAGAAACAATGAATTCTTTAATGAAT
>WSTH01000797.1:0-15792 GCA_019616345.1 Ceratobasidium sp. 395
CTCAACACCTGATCCACCGTCATGACCCGCTCTAACCTCTTCTCCAACGCCCGCCAGTTTGGCTCCAACACCTCAAACGTCGCAAACGCCAAGATCTGCTGTACAAACGCCAGCATACGTGCCCTCAGCAAAAACACGCGCCGACGCCAGCGTTCAAAGTCTGCGTGGAGAGACGACGGATAGTGCGAGCTGTGCGGGTGGTTCGGGTTTGGGATTGTATTAGGTAGCCCGGATTGAGGATTATTAGGGTGTGCGGAAGGAGGACCAGAATGATGACTCGCGCGACTCTCAGCGCGGCTAACAGAGCGGGATTCTGGGCCGGGTGGTCGAGCTGTTACAGGTCGACGCCAGGCTCCGAGCATCTGTTCTACCCACATTCCGCCAAGCATTTGCTCGACGTGCTTAAGGTGTAAAAGGAACCTATAAAGCAAGCTATTAGCGCCCGGATCCTATGCAGACGCGATGCACTTACCGAAATAATAATTGGTATCTTAAAATCGTCTTCCTCGAAATGACCAGCGACAGAGGGAATGGGACAGTATAATCCAGAGTCAAGTGGTCCAACGCAGGGGCCGCTTTCTTCTTCTTATCCTTCTCCCCGTCCTTCCCATCCCTATCCTTCCCCTTGCCCTTTCTCGACGCAGCAAACTGGTCTTCCACACCACCAGCTCCGCCACCATCGTCGATCGCCCCGCTCACGCTCACAACCTTGAGCAGCCACTCGTACAGTCCAGATGACGCCATGCTGACTTTAACATCTTCTCGGAAAGAAGGCGTCTCGATCGTGCTGCCTCCAGTCGGGCCAGGTGCGTTTCCGCCAACGCCTGCTACAACGGCTGCCGAGCCGAATCCGGCCGGCTCCTCGGGACCGCTGATGGCTAGGTCCAAAAGACTCTGGAGTTTAACAAGATTAGCGCTCTTCGGAGGTTTACGTAGCTCGAGGTGGGCGAGGTCGAGGAAATGTGTGAGGAAGGACGAGCGAGGCAGGAAGAAGTAATATTTGAGTGAGCTATCCAATATAATTAGTACAGTCATAATATCTCAAAACAAATGAACATACTTACCGCAATCGAGGAATCAACATCTGGTCCTCCATCAACACTTTCAACAACGTCCGGTTTGCATACGTATACGCGTCCTCCACAGCCCGATAAAACGGCGCACTATCCATAGCGCCATCATCCGCCTCGCTATCTTCATTGCTAGCTTTGCTCTTGCCCTTTCCCGCAACAGACTCCTTCAGTCGGCGATTGCTCAGACGTGAAGCGCCCCGTTCCGTTCCCTCCCCATCTCCACGGTCTTCCTCGTCCTCTCGTTCCTCCTTTCGTCTACGTTCCTTTTCTTCCAACTCCTTGAGGCCGTTCCGAACACCAGCGGCATCACCTCCCCATTCTCGCACTACGTTCAGATATTTCCCGGCCAGTAGAACCTTGTGCTTCCATGATTCAAGCGAGGGCGGGACACAGGCACCACCTGGGAGCCTTCCTCCCGGTACACGAGGGCGCGGTACGAGCGCTGAGGGAGGAGGCGCCGCAGAGAGTGCTGATGGTGCGGAAGATGAGGTTGCAGCAGTCGAAGGGTGGGGCGCATGGGATCCGTCTCGTAGCTAGCAGCCACAACGCTACTAAACTTATATCCAAAGATAAGCGGATTAGATTAACACGCACCGTATACCTCCTCTCCCAGTATTCATCCGTATAGTCTTCCTTATTCTTCCCTCTCGAGTCGACTTCACCAGCACCGACTCTTGCGCGAACAAAGAACTCGCCATGCGGGTCTCTGAGCGTCCCATGATGCGTCCACGTACGAAGAATCTGAGCGTATGGCGCAGATGCTGCGGCTAGGAGAGTGCGGAGAAGAGCCGAAGCTGGTGGATCCCTGCAAATAGGATAATATCAAAGTCAATCAGAACGAGGCACCGAAGATATCAATTACGATAGAGTGTAATTTGAGTGATAGCTTACCCGCTCATTGAAACCCATCGATCCCATAAGATCCCCAGCACTTCGCCTCCTTTAACATTGCCGGCCTCCTCGATACCAGCGCCAACGCCCATCAGCACGGCTTTCACTCCACCCAGCCCAAGCTCTTCGTCTCGCCTCCTCTCCTCTTCATCATCTTCGTCGTCCGAAGCAGCAGACGATGAGGGAGTGAGCGAAGCTGTAGGTGGGGTTATTATATCGTCAGCGATGCTGTGTACAAGGGAGAGCGTCCGCAAGGCTGGATGAATATGGAACCACAGCTGTTGAAGGGAGAACCCAGGCGAAGTGTGGAAGAGGTGTTCGAGCTGAGTTATGAGTGTTGTATAGTCCTACCAAAGAGAGTTAGGTCGAAATCTGGAGTGAACAAAATGACGAACCTTAAGTACCGAGCGTATTGCTGCACATAAAGCGTGGCTGACCGCTCCGAACTCGATATGCGCGCGTGCTTCCACAAACGCAACACTCGCACAATAGTGTGTTGCGATCGGTATCATCCTTCCAACCAGATCTCTCAACGCCGGGTCTAGTCCACTATCCACGGAGAACTGAGCAGGCTCTGCCATTCCAGTACGCGTGATATAGGTGCCTTCGACCCCAATGAGAACAGAAAGCAGATCTTCGAGGACGAGTGCCTCTTGAATTTCTAACGATAAATCGCGTAATGAGGGGCCTCTATCCCGTTGCTCTTGGGTTGGAACAGTGTTAAGTCGAGAGTTGAGCGGGGCGTGTACAAAAGAGCTCTCGGCTGTGAACGACGCGTCTCGAGGACCTGGTATGTGTTAGACCATATTCGAATGGAGGGAGACTGATACTACTGACGGACATCTCCTGGGCGCTACAAAGGGTCAGTGGATATAGCTTCCTATTTTATCGGGCTCACTTTGTTATAAATTTGAGTTTGCGGTAGTGTTGCTCGCGAAGTAGGCCGCGAGTAGCGCCCACTCATGGTGGTCGGGTGATGTTTGTCAGAGAACAGCCACTATGTATGATGAGTCAGGTTGGCGTTTAACGGCCTCTGCTGTACAAAATCAAATTGCCAGCATCTAGCAATCCACCCGCGCCTCTTACTGCAGAACTCCACCAGCTTTACAGTAGGGCTCCCTTTCCCGCCTCTACAGTCCACTAGTAACCCTCTGAAGCTCAACAAATAATATCTTGTGCACTCATACCACACGGGCGCCCCTTGAGTAGACAAGTTGCGTAATCACCTCCCCGGCGCCAATGGACGCCTCACGCTCTCAACATCAGGATGCTTGTTTTCGCGCTCTGCAAATCCCTGAGTTGTACCATATGAAATTTAGCCTCCTGGAGAAGAAAGACTATGCTAAATTTCTCTATGTATCTCGCTCGACCTTCGCCTTGATGCTCCCAATGATTTGGGGAGAGGCAGATTTTCGGGACATTCTTCGTCTTATTCCAGGAGTAACCATAACCTCGGGTAAGATAGGCTGCTCTTCGACACCAGAATATGTGAGCGTAGGCATGGCCTGTAATTGGATATCTGACACTGAGTCTTCGTGCAGACGTTCAGTTTGCCTTCGGCCATCGATTTATCCCGAGTTAGAGTGTATTCGCCTGTCGTGGAAACACTTACAACGGCCGGTTCATACATTGTTCGTACTCCGCATGAAGCTCTAAAATCTATGACTCGAGCGAAAGTTCGGCCCTTGTTACCGAACTTGCACCGCCTGGTTATCAAAAGATGCGGCACAGCCAAACCTGAGCATTTCGCCTGGATCCCAATAATTTTACACCCTGGCCTACTTAGTCTCGAAATGTATATGCTGAGGGGCGGAAATGTAGAAGCTGTGGACGAAATACACGCCTGGTTAGATCGAGATATATGTTTCGGCTTGGTCGATCAGCTCACCCGTACGTGCCCTCGACTTGAGAATCTACGTCTATTTCCAAGCTGGGGGGCGATGAAGTCTCCCAATAGGGTAAATCATACATCTATATACACAAAAGCCGTCAACCTTGCGCACCTAATCCGCCCCTTCAAGTCTGGTAAAACTGCGCAGGTACCTGTCCAGATTCTCGGTGGACTTACACTCCTTCGCTCTCTTACATTTAGTGGGACCACGGTGCACCAAGAGCTCCTTCTAGTTCTGGGTCAACTGCCGCATCTTGAGACTCTGTCACTTCGTGCTGACGAGTCACAGTTCCAGGAAAAGCACCAAGAACCCATCATCATACCAGACAATTCGTTTCCGTCTCTCCGACAACTGGATCTGTATCAGCTGAATGAATACACCATGTCTCGCATCTGCAACATTGCTCCCCTTTTCTACCATCTAGTTTCAGCGTCTATTATGTTCAACGGTAAACCAAGCTGGTATGATAACTATTATTCAAATCATCTTGACCGTTCAGAAGTCCCTTTTGCTTGCCTGGGCGCGAACAGCCCACACATTGAGCGTCTGACTGTCCTTCCTCATGGCTATCGCTCGTCTGAGGTCAAGCTTTCTTGGTCTATTGTCGACAAGCTCAAACGCATGCCCTTGCGGTACTTAAGGGTCGGAACAATTGAACTCGGTCCTGATAGTAGCTCTAACTTTACTTCTGAAGCTCCCCAAGTCGATTGGCCGCACAGGTGGGAGGACTTCTTAGCTGCAGTGTCACAACTAGAGGAGCTACACATGGATACAAAGCACGTCAGCTTGGACGAACTCTGGCTGATTGGGTCCCGGCTTCCTAAACTTCGTCTACTTGTATTCTGGCAAGTCGATCTTCGTCAAGCAAGGGCACCAACAGAAACAATCAACGCAACTCAGTCAATTGTTCTCCGTAGCTGGTCATATTTTGGAGCTGATCTAGCACCTGGGTGCCCGCACGGTTTCTGGACAGCGTGTATCCCCGATACCGAATCAAGCATTTGCAACGCCGCAAGGTTTGTAGCGAGTTTACCTTTGAAGTTGTGGATACTGAGCCTAGAGTATATTGTATAACTTAATCTAGATACCTCCACGGGATATGGCCTCACATAAGGTGTGAGACCCACAGAGTGAAGCATTGGCCTTACAGCTTTTCGCACCATGAGAAGCCAGGAGCAAGGCTAAATGATGCCATCGCTATGCTAAGGTTGGGAGTCGACCCCGAGGGACACCTTGAGGGAGGATGGGGTGACAGCATTGATAGTACCGTCGGAGCCTTGATTGATGAGCTGTTGGCATAAGCTGTATAAGAGGAAGATGCTGGCGAGCTTGCCATGGAGGCTATGTTAGACGATGAATGATGCGCAGGATGAGGAGTTAGCCTGGTAGCCAAGAAGAGGAATCTTTTCTCTCCGACTGATAACTGTCCCATAAAAATACCAAATTGTTGTTGTGAGACCGTGTTTTTTCGTTGTTGGTTTCTGTCTCTCCTCAAGTCTTGATTCCAGCTGGACTACTACCTCATCCGCGAACCACCTCCCTCGAATACTTAACTATCATTTTGTAACTGAAACTTCTCACTACTAGGTATACAAGTGAGCCACGAAATTACCTGGAGTGCTGTCGTCAAGTACCCGCCGGCACTAAGGGATCCAGCGTGAGGTGACAGGTGGAGGCCTAGGCGAATGAGGCTTATAGTTAGGTGACCACACCATCCGATTGTGATGGAGTAAAATTTAACGGTGAGCAGGAAGGCGAGAAGGTGAGCGAGAAAGTACGGTGCCTCGGGCTGGATAATGGTCGCCGTCGAGGATGATCTGGGGCGTGCGCCCTAGCCGACAAGCGTACACCCCCTATATGCGTGAAATATTTACGTTTAGCCCATTTAATCTCCCCCCAAAAAAACCATAACGGCTCCAGCAACTAGCTCGGATATATAAAGCACAGTCGAACAACGGGCCACAGAAAGACCCTAACAGACTATTTGAAGATCCTGACGTAATGCGAGAGGTCAGCTTCTCGTTCAGTGCTATTGGAAATTCGGGAGATACAACCGTGCTCTCGGCGACCACTGTCAACCCTTGTCGAAGCATTCGTAAAGAATATTCTATCAGTAAACCTGCTCGTTTCGACGAATCAAGTCACAGAAATATCATGCAGCTGCGTGGCTTAGACGCTCGCGAGCTAGGTTATTACTCTACGCGGCTATTACATAGTCCTTACTAGCCTCTTTTCTACCTCGCTAAAGCTCTATCGATCCGACCTTCGTTTGCATATTCTGACCCGACGCACGGAAATTTGAGGTCTCACGCGGATGAATGATAGTATGATACACCGGTCTCAGATCCGGCGCCCGTCGAGTGCGTTGTCGATACCGAGTACCAGCGCAACCCCCTCGTATCTCACACATCGAAGTGTATATCTTCGCGTTCTGTACTTGCCCGAGCTGTGCCGTACGATTTGTAGCTCCTTGGACAAGAAGTACTATATTAACTTGCTTTATGCATCTCGCTCAACCTATACCTCGACTCTGCCGATGATCTGGGAAGACGTAGACTTCCGGGACATCCTGTTTCTAATTCCAGGAGCGACCATGACAGAAGATGACACGCCTTTTGATGTAGATGAAGATCCAGAATACGTAAGCCCACGTTTGGCTCATCGCCGAGCATCCACTCAATCCTTGAGCAGGTGTTTGACTTCGATTCGGAGATTGACCTCTCCCGATTCAACGTCCACTCATCATTTGTAAGGACGCTCAAAACACATGGTTCATACACCATTTGCTTTCCACCTGCTTTTTCAAAACGAACGGGCCCACGACCCTTACTACCGAATCTGCAACACTTAGTTATCAACGCCTCCGGATCCATCAAAGCACCGCAGCATGTGAACTGGATACCCGAAATCCTGCACGCGGGCCTGCTCAGTCTCGAGATGTATTCGCTTCAAGCGGAGAAGAGCAGCGATCACGTTTGTGGAGCGCATGCATGGCTAGATCGAGCGGCATGCTTCGACCTAGTGGAACATCTCGTTCATACATGTTCTCGTCTCGAGACCTTGCGTCTATATCCAGCAAAACTACAGGATTACAACGAGATACAACTCATAGAAGCTTACAAAAAACTTGCTGAGTTTACGCATATTCGCTCTTTCACGTTGGGCGGATCTGTAGTGCGTCAGGAGCTCTTTCAGGCTCTGGGTCAACTTCCGTATCTTGAAACACTATCACTCCGTGCTGATGAATCGCAAAGTCAGAAGAGAAGTGACGACCCTCTAAGTGTATCGGATGACTCATTTCCGTCGCTCCGACAACTGGAGCTATATCACCTCATTCCCTCAGCTATCGCCCGTATCTGCCAGGCTCCTCAACTCTTTCGTTGGCTAATTTCCGCTTCAATCACTTATAAAGGCAAGCCGAGAAGGTCTGGTACATGGTTTACCCTTGATTTTAATCGATCAGAAGTGGCTGTTTCTTGCCTTGGTGCAAACAGTCCGCGGCTTGAGTGCCTCACTGTACTCCCCTATGGTGATTGCTCGTCCGAGTTCGACGCTTCCTGGTCGATAATCGACAAATTCAAGCTCATGCCCCTGAAATATTTGAGGATAGGTAGATTCAAAGACAACCACGACCTTCTTGAGGATCTTCAACCGGACCGGCCTACATGGGACAATCTGCTTACTGCGATACCACAACTGGAAGCGTTACACCTAGAGGAGCAGTATGTGAGCTTAGACAAGCTGCAATTGATTGGTTCCCGGCTGCCTAGGCTTCGTCTACTCGTGTTCTGGTACACCGACCTCAGGAAAGTGGCCGGGCAACTACCTGAAGTAACAAACGCTACCCAGCCAATCGTCCTTCGCAGTTGGTCTTACTTTGGCGTAGCGGTGCCGGCCCGGCCTCGTCGGCGTGCTCCTTGTATACCAGGCACTCCTACTAGCAGCTTAGGCATTTGTGACGCAGCTAGGTTTGTAGTTTATACTTTTGAAAGCACTTCAGTGCGCTGATTAGTGACGATAGATTCTTACACGGGATATGGTCAAATATAATCTGCGAAACTTGTATGGTGAACCATTCGACCACGATGCGCCGGCCCAATATGAAGCTGGGGGAACATCTAAACGAAGCCATAACCTTGTTAAGGTCGGGAGTCGACCCTGAGGTATGTTTATAATATAGCAAGGCAGAGTACTAGCTCTAACAGCTTGATTGGCTAGATGGAATGTGATGAGTGGGATTCTTTAGATTCTAAGGACGACAAAAAATTCGGAGGAGATGGCGAGGGTAACAACGAGACTGGGGCTTGGGAGACCACGTTCTTGCACACTCGCGGCGAATGGGATGTAGATATGGTATGAATCGTCGTTGCTAATCAGCACAAGCGGCGCTAGGGTCAAATATTTTACTGAGCCACACGCCGTTTATCATTCAGTAAACAGCCCAGCTGGTTAGGTTAATTATATGTCATACAACGGAAGCAGAAGATGATGAATAAAGAACGCATTGTATGCCGGAAGTAGCCTATACGACAGATCCAGCGAGAGCGGTCTTGCTTTCGTCTTGATGACTTTGCTTGGGGCGGTTAGCGCCAGAATGGAAAGCAGCTTGAAGCGGTTGTTTCGATTTTAGTCGATGCACTGACCGCATGACAAATGAAAGCAATAGCAGCCCGATGATGCAGGCGAGTGCCACAACGGCAATGGCAAGCCTTTGGCCTTGCGTACGAACCTTCTCTAACTCGACTAGTATTTCAGACGCGTTCGAATCCTGGTTAATTGCGCTCAAAGTATTTTTGGTGATACCTGGGCCTGGGAATAAGACCTGGTTGGTCTGGAACCATTTGCAAGTGAGTCGACTGTACCACGCCAGTGTGTAACTGCCACTTACACCACAAAATGTATCCTGAGCAGGGACTACATTTTTTAAGAAATAATTCTTCAATGCATCCATGGTGCTGGTTATCTATTTTAGCTTGTTGTCGAGAGCTTGGGATTTTGGTTGGCTCACCAGTCAGAATGCATCGCCAGAGATAGATGCTACGTGATATGCGGTGAAAATATTAGTGTGCGGGCGATGAGCAAGAAAGGTATGATTTACACCAAAATCATCTTGCTCAATCAGGGTTGCGGAGTCGCCAAGTGCATCGGCGACACGCTTTGCTGAAATAAATGGCGTAGCAGGGTCTGCCTCGTTTCCTGCCAGCAACGTTTATCTGAGTTATGTGGTATACACGTATCCCCAAACAAGGTTACCTATCACTAGGATGTGATTTGAAAGCGTTTGGTTGAATGGCCCTGTGAAGCGTTCTACGGCACGAACCGGCCATTGGTGGCAATAAAGCCCTGCCTGCTTGTGGTTTGAGATAACGTACACAAAGAAGTGTAAACGCAAGTACATACCGTAACCCAAAGTGGACCGACTGCACCAATAATAGTAAGCACCCGACGTGATCTAGTTCAGAGTGAACACTTACACATCTGGCTTGTATTTCGAGTCGTATCCACAAGTGAGTCAAACACGGTTTGCGTGGTTACATTCCCGGCGTCAATAGAATCGGCACAAGCCACCGCTTGAAACGCGTAATCGGGAGCAGGATCATTTGGGTCGGGAGCGTTCTGCCTTCGGGCCACGCGGTGTGGTGGAGGCTCAGATGTCCAACGCCGCTTGTTCGGTACTCCTGCTGTTGGGTTATCCAAGAAGTTGCTCATGCTCCTGAGCTCCTGCGCCAGTTGGGGCCATGAAGTCGGACGATACATTGCACCATATATTGTGTCTTGGCTCACTTGTTACCAACACGTTTGTGAACCAATAGGAACATTTGGGGAGCTCACCACGAACAACTGCAGACGTCAACCCTGCGTTTGGTCCCGCAATTTTCCGAAAATCGTAGGCTCGCTAAATAGGGTAAGATTAGCGTTAGCGGACACTGGACGGCACTGTGGGCTACTCACATCGATCAATTGATGAACCCCATCACGAATATTGTCTGCGGACGAGCCTGGTGAGGCTATGGCGCATCCGGCTGGGCCAGCGGCGGCACAAGCTGTGACGAACCCGGTAAAAGCTTCGTCTACAGATTCAACGGCGAGGTTCCATATCTATGAGTACTATATAAGTAACACTTAAACAAACAGCAGCCCTCAAGTTCACACCTCGTGGCCGGGTCTCGTTGACCAAACAACAGGGTCCAGGACACCGTCAAGCACAACACGTCCCACACGATCTGGGAACACTGTGTATCATGTTCAGCATCATTGCAATACCACGCATATATTTGAAGGCCAGACATACTATTGACCAGATACGACCCAAGGAGTGTACCATAGCTGGAGTCGAAGATACACAAATTAGCTAATTGAAATACCACTCGACCGACATCACAAACTCACGATAACCCCCAGAAATTAACCGTTTTGTTTGGTCCTTCAAGGTAGTCGTTCATTGCTAGAAGGTCTCGTACCACAGCTACGCTCCCGACATACTGATAAGTATTTGGGCTGAACTTCAAGCATCGCTCGCCAAGCTGTTTGAGCAGCACGTCGACCTCAGGAACCTGAGCGTTGAATGCGGCTAGATCTCCTGGATCAGTGAAGTTTCCCCTAGCCTCAAGACCTGCTCGAGGGATAGTTCCCTGCCAGAAGGCATTCTCCTCGGTGCCAGTCTGGAAACAATCTGCTCGCGGGTTAGTGAAACCAACACCGCGTGGATCCCAGCCTATAGGTTTGTAGAGCCTTGTGAGTCAACCCAGATGCTAAAAAAAAGAGCCCGGGGCGACTTACTAACGATATCATACTGGCTGCCAGCAGCCTGCATAATCACCTGCCCGTCACTAAACATAAAACCGACACCGCTACCACCTGGAGTCGTTTGATAAGTATCAAATCACCGCTTTCAAACAAGGATGGTATTATCACCTGGTCCTCCCGGGTTCACGAAAAGCGTTCCAAGCTTTGGCTGCTGAGTAGCTTGTAGCCGAACTACCGCAAGAGATGCCTTTCCGACGGTATCGTTCTGATAGTCCAATGGAACCTCGAATCGTCCACATTCGAAGGTGTTGTTCTCGCCGCATCTCTGAAAGTTTATGCCTTGGGAACGCTCAGCGAACCTATGATAGTTATGCGGTAGAGGAAAAGAGTTGGCATAAGCGATTGCGGCGAAACCAGCGCCGAAGACTACTAGGCTAGAGATATACATTGCCGATTGATGCTCAAACTTGAGCAAGAGCTCGCGAGCTTATATGCGACTCGTGATCTCTGTGATAACCACATTGGGGCCCTCGCTTACCCCGCAGGAGAGTCATCATTGGACGCATATATCCAGTTTCTATCACCAGACTCTTCAATCACGTACCCTCCTATATCTCTACCAAGACCATCGAGCTGATTTGACTATGTTTGAGTCATCCCATTAGCCTTTTGCTTCCGTTGGCCGTAAACATAATAGGCGTGTTCGTAGCGCTATTATTTGGCAGATATTTTATATTAATTAAGTTGCAATCCATAACTCTTAACTCAAAAGTTTTAACTATTACGGGTGTGAGTGGTCTACTTATTGACAGAGGTGCAACATCTGCTCTGTTTCAGCGTGTCCAGTCCTTTTCCATCATTTCAAGTGGTCCTACGCCAAATTAGCCTCCACAGTCTTCGTGGTGTTACCGGGTCGGATCTAAGTGGCAGAATGCACATAACATGAGTTTTACGGTCGAGCGAACGTGCGTTTTGGTGTGATCACCTGAATGAGGCTGGTGATACAATTCGAAGTATGTCATTTGTTGCGCCGGTGCAAATGAGCTTTAGAAGCAGATTTTGGTATGCTTAAAATTTCTGTTACGCTGAGTCATTTTACCACGAGTCAAGTGGGGATGCACACTTCGACCGTTTGCTTCTACTACACGCGAGCGGTGCGCGAGCGTCTAATTCGGTTTGTTTGTTTTCGTGCACGGCGCTTATCAATCCGTGGTACGTGTGTGACGTAGACTCGACCGACTCTATTTCGTTATTTGTATCCTGCTTGACTCACCTCCTGATGTGTAGTATCAGCCAATGACCAAGTGATATTAGTTGGACGTCGCTGTTCTTTGTAACTTAGCTCGGTGAACCTAATCTCCGGCAACCGGCTGATTTGACTCAGGAAAGAACAAAGAGCGCCTAAAATGATGCTGCGATCGCGTGGCGATCAACCGTCCTTGCGGTGCTCCGCTCAGTATAACTGGGATCACTGAACTTAACCACCTGTTCTACTCTTGGGTTGATACCTCGGTATTGAGCCGTCCGACCTGTTTGAGGTCCAGGTCCTGGGTGGGATGTGCGATTCCGATTCTGATAGTAGCACAGAGTACAGCTACAACGGACTGGAAATGAATGTCTCGGTTGGTCCTACCTCTCAAACCTGGGCTCCACCGGTTGGACTGGCCTCCACGGCTGGGCCGCTAGCGATTCCGCTCGCCGAAGAAATTGATCCTAATGCACTTTTTACGCAAAATAAGCAGATCTGGTATGTTATCTCCCGTTGATGAAACTGATTTGAATGTCCATCGAATGTCGATAGGGACAAGCGAATCGTTGGAAACTGGATCACTCGGCCATCCAAACCTCAATGGGCACAAACACAAGGATCAGGCAGGCTCATATTCCAAGCTTACGAGCGGACTTATGGTTCATTCGGACCAAGTTAGTGAACTTCACTGGTTAACAGGTTCTTGTCTCTCAAGTACAAACATTTAGGTTCCGATGACCACACTTGGATCGTTATACGAAGCAAACCTTTGCTCGAGCTGCTTCGGTACGCAACTTTGATTATTTTGTGGTTACGCTAATTATCCAAGTAGATCGGAAGAGATACTTAAAGGCTTGGATGGCCTTGATCAGGACCCCCCTGGGCTCGATGCTCGACATGTTTTCCTCCGTCTTGCCAAACTGAAACAGCGTGCCGTCGAGTTAGAAGAGATAGCACTGACGGAGAGTAAAACATCGGCGGTCCCTACCAAACCAGTCGAAATTTCGATACCTCAGCAGGAGGTGCCTCTCATACCAAACACTCCCGAACAACAGCTCCCTTCCAACCAAGGAAGCTGGTTATCTGCGTTAACATCGTTCGTACCGTATTTTGGCAAACTGCCTCCCCCTGTACCGAACATAATTGAGAACGTAAGTACATTGCCCGATTGAACTTATGTCAAACTTATATTCTAGTCATCAGCCTCTACCATCCATCCAGCCCGTATTCATGCCACCACTCTCGGTACCACAGCAGTTGTCCGAACTTCTGAATTTCGTTGAGAATCACTACGCTGAGCTTCGTGAACAGCTCAAGAGACTCGAAGCAGATGGGCATATGCCATATCATCTTCTTTGGACAATGTGTACACCAGATTCCATCATTGAGGGGAGAGACGAGGCGACCGAAAAGCCAACCGGAGTACGAGTTGAGACTTGGGATTACGGAGCTAAGTCAGTGTGCAGTCGCTAGGTTCTGTTAATGTACTAACAGGCAACTCTATCGGAAAATAGAGGCGAAGTATTTACGCTACACGGGACCACGTACTGCTGGGACAGCAAGATGTTCAAATCTAACATTGGGACCGTTGAGATAGCACGATACAAGGTCAGTTTTGGTTGACGAAAAGCCTATGGCTTTGTTTTCACAACCGTTTACGTGGAATTCCAGGGTCTGGTCAAGACCAAGCAACTTCCTATACAACCGCTTTCGGATGACCTTCGTGCTAGGCTTATTGGTGCGCAAAATATAACCAAGCGTCGGCATTGTCTCGCTAATCTCACAATCACAGAGCGTGGTAAGCTATACAAGAAGGTAGGCCTTCCAATCATAGCCCCCTTTTGAATCAACCTAACCTACAATCATATTTAGTTTTCTGGGGTTTTACATCTTCGGTACAACTCATTTATATACGTTTACGATCGGAAACACAAAACCTACTTCAAACTTCAGGTATAATCTGACAATATCCCGTGGATATTCAATTCACCCTATTGATTCCTGGCCAGGCTCATGGAAGGGTCATGCTCGATACTGCTGGGTTTGACCGATTCGGCTCAAACAGTACAAATCGATATCTGTGAGAAACATCGTTCCCCGCTCAGTCTCTGACCTCTCCTTATTGAGGTGTTTTTGCAATATAGAATGGACGAATACGTCTATCCTAATCTACGGGGTACTACGAAGAAGCCAACTGGGTTTCCTGAACAGTTCGACATCGATTTTGACTTCTCAGATGACGTACTCTGCCTCATGCCGCCTGCCCACCTTGGGTACTCGTTCTCAGCCAAGCTATGGGGGCGTATAAGCGTAGACGACCTATCGGAGATTATCTTCAATGAGAATGCATTTGACCGACTCGTACTCTCAGATGATTATAAAGACATCATCAAAGCTCAGGTCGAAACCTTCTCCAAACGAGGTGATGAGCTAGTGTCTGATCTCGTGGAGAATAAGGGTGGCGGAATGGTTATGGTCTTACATGGAAAGCCTGGTGAGTCATGTTGTGTCTCGACAATCGCATGCGTGCATCCTAAAAGGTTTTTAGGCACAGGGAAGGTAAACAAAGATAATGGTTTTAAATCCTCATATGGATGTTCTAACATAGGAGCCGCATTCCAGACACTGACGGCAGAAGCTATCTCAGAGCATCTCAAGGTAGTACGCTGTCGATATATGCTTACACGCATAACTTATATGGCTTCACTATCCACAGTGCCCGCTCTACATGGTGTCTTCAGGAGAATTGGGTCAATACGCCGATGCTCTCGAGAGTCAGCTGCGCGATATCATGACGGTGCGGTAGTTTCCCTCGACGTTGCCGTTGACTGTCTCAAATCGAAACCTAGATGTCCGCGTCGTGGAACGCGATTGTTCTCATTGATGAGGTGAGTCTAGAATGCCGAGTGTTCCGGGTTTGATTAACTGGGTTTAGGCGGATGTGTTTCTAGAAGCCCGCGATCAATTTGACTCTGGTCGAAATAGTAAAGTTAGCGTTTTTCTTCGGTTGCTGGAGTATCACACAGGAGGTGAGCTTAAGGGAGACCGCGCATACATCCGTGTATTGATTCGCTTTTCTCCTCCAAGTGCTGATCCTGACCAGTAATCGAATCCGGTCGTTCGATAGGGCCTTCGTATCGTAAGTTCTTTCATTTCTCACAATAATGCCTCGTTCCGACGCCAACTACTAGGCGCTTCACCATCGCACTCCACTATCCTGACCTCGAGCAAGATTCACGACTTCGCATATGGAGAGAGGTTCGTGTACTACCCACCACGCACGTTATTCTGAGCTCAATTCTACCACAGTTTCTCAGTCGCGCTCGAGTTGAAATTGGCGCTCCGGGTGCGACTCAACCGTCCGGGCCAAACTACATTTCGCATCAGGATATAACGAGACTTTCAAAGAAGCCGATGAATGGACGGGTCATCAAGCAACTTATTCGGGGCGCGCAGGCGATTGCAATCGCTAAACAAGAGCCGTTTGGGATGATGCAGGTAAGCTGTTGATTCAGCGAGCACAATGTCCTCTGCTCACTCGGGTATTTCTGCGTACAGCTTGAGAAGGTCATTAAAATTACAGAAAAGTTCGAATCGGACTGGAAAGAGCTGGCATTGGAGGACGATTTGGACGGCGACAACTCAGCCAAAAAGGATCGAGAGCGTTCCATGTACTCGTAATCATGAGAGCTACTCAAAGGTGCATTGTTGTTTAACTGGCTGAAGAAGCTTTGCTAATCAATTACGGCGATGAAGTTTGGTAAGGATAGCAATGTGTTGAAACCCCCCTTATTATTACGTTTTGCAAAAGGGTTGAGGCCAAGTGCCGGTCGCATGACGCGAAAAAAAAAAAAAAAAAAAAAAAAAAAAAAAAAAAATTTAAAAAAATAAAAAAAAACGCCAATAAAACAAAAAAAAAAAAAAATGAAACAAAAAAAAA